>KZ451969.1:1593517-1630559 GCA_002786265.1 Apostasia shenzhenica | reverse complement strand
TATATTAGACAAAGTCTTTGGGTTTGATTGGTTGAAAATAAAAAAAAGATGATTCAACATTTTATGAAAAATTAAAAAAAATGTGTAGGATGTAAAATAAAATAATTATTTAATATTAAAATCTATATAATATGAGATATAAAATATTGTTTTATTTTGTTAAAAATAAAATTAAATTTTTAATTGAAGAAAATTTCAGACATAACTAAAATTTCTCCCAATCAAACGGGCCTCAAGTTTTATTTAATTGACAGCTATTTTAGTCATGATTATAGCCAAAATAGCTTTCAATTTTAAAAATAATTAAAATAAACTAAAATTTGTTTTTAATCCTTAATATATAAATTTTAATATTAAAAATTCACTTTATATCACTTATAATATAATTTTTAATATATAAATTAGTTTTATTTTATATATTTTATTAATAAAAAATAAAGACCAATAATAAAAAGATTTTTTGAGTGAGTGAAAAATTAGAGAGATTACTGAAGAAAAGAGACAATAATAAAAAAAGCCAACATCAAATTAAAGGCTGATTTGGTGCAAGAACCAAAATGATATTTATTTAAAAAATAATAAAAATAATAAAAAATAAATAAATTTTTATTATATATTATACTAATTTTAATATAAAAATATTATTTTATTTAACATATTCAATTATTTTTAATAAAACAATCAATTTTATTTCACATTATCCTAAATCAAAATACTCAAATTATTTATTTTAATCTAGAATGTGAAATAAAATTAATATTTTTATAAAAAATAATTAAATATATTAAATAAAATAATAATTTTTATATTAAAATTTATGTAAAATATAATACAATATTATTATTATTATTATTATTATTTAAACTATTATTATTTTAATCTTCATTTTAATCAAACTGGACCTAAACATTGTGGAAGCTAAACACACTTAGGTTCTATTTGATTGGAGGAAAAAAATAATTGTTTGAATTTTTTTTTTGAAAATGTGTTAGAAAAATATGTATGGTGTGAAATAAAGTGAATTAGTTATATTAAAAATTGTGTTCGATATGAAATAAAGTGATTGTTTAATATTAAAATTTATGTAGGATGAAATATAAAATAATTTTTAAAAATAAATTTAAAATTTAAACTATAACTAAAATAAATTATTTTTTAGCTAGTTATCAAACTGAACCATAAGCAGCTCAAGTACCAGCTACTAGAAGCTTGAGGTTGAAATACAAGTACAGTTTTTAATTAATGAAGTTTCATCTGTAGTCTATTGATGAACTTAAGAGGACATTTAGTTCGATGTTATCTTAGTGTTATGTTATGTAATTTAGATTTCACGATATCTACATGTCATTTTTTGATTAATAATTTTATAATTTAATAATTTTTTTTTTGTAAATGTCATTAAACCAAATAATTATTTTCTCTATATAACATAACATAACATAACATAACATCAAGATAACATTGAACCAAACGCCCCTTAAATATTAAATCTTAGGTATACAAAACATATATATAGTTAATTTGTTGAATCAATTGAATGCGAGTAGTGTGATGTTTTCTTAGCTCATGGAAGAAGTTTGTATTAGCACCAATAAAATCTCAACTATACCATTACAATTTTAAAAATTTAAAGGATATAATAAATTATGATAAAATAAGATAAAATACAAGAAAGTTTTTTTTTTTTTGAAAAGTGAAAATACAAGAAAGTTGTAAGCTGACTTACCACAGGAAAATTTATTGGGTTCGGATGCCCCCGCTACGTCACATTTTCGGACCTGCCTGTAACAAGCACTTTTAACTTATAGGTGCTTGTTACAGAGATTTCTATAACAAGCACCTATAACAAGTACAATTTTTAGATTTCTATAACAAGCAGTTTTAATTCTATAACAAGCACATTTATACCTATACCAAGCAGGTCCGAAAATGTGCTTGTTATGGGGTATCCGAACCCAAGTTTTTTTCCTTACCACAGAGTGATCCGCCTACCCAAATTGTCAGACTAATCGCAACGAAAAGAGCTGCAGAGCAAATAATTTGAGGCGTTTACATAAAAAAAAAAAAAAATTCGAGGCGAAGTTAGGCTCACATATGAGAAGAAATTATTGCGTACGACAAGATTTGTTTGTCAATCACGCAACGCCGTGTAGATGAGTAGATTTTGCTGTGCATAGAATGCTGTAAATGACGTTAAATTGCCGTCATCGGAACAGGTCGTTCGGACCATCTGGTTTATTGGCCGAACCATCTGTTCGGCCACTAAAAACATAAATACTATAAGTATCTATCTAAAAAATAGACATAACATATATATCAATTAGAGAAAATGTGGACATATATGATACTTATTTTGAACAGATACTACCTAATTGAAAAGTATATTTTTTTTAACAGATACTTATTTATAATATTTATTTTTTTGTTGGTTAAATGGATAGTTCAATTCACTAATTAGATTGTCTGGTTAGCCAACTAGATTATTAAGTCAATTGACTGATTAGTCTATCCCACTGAAGGTGACTTATAAGTTTCATTGTATAAATTTTAACTATAAAAATTAACTTTATTTCACGTCCAACACAAATATAAATTTTAAAATTAAAATTATTTCACGTTTTATATATTTTTAAATATTAAAATATTTTTTTATTTAATTTTAAAAATAAATTATTTTTTTATTAAAAATTAAACTCTAACCAAATGAAATCATAATATTTTGAATGCAATTGATGAGCAAACCGTGACGTATCACTCTCCCCACTTCAATGAGAAATTTTTCGGTCTGGATCGCGTGCCATATCAGCTATCTGCATGCAAATAAATTTCCGTCGTGTGGCGCGTGACCCAGACCCAAAGCTCCGAAGCTCTGGCGTGAGGTGGCGAAACGGAACGACGTTTATGTGATTATAATATAAAATAAAAAAATGAGCTCCGCAGCTTCGCATTCTTGTTGGGAGATGGCGCGCTGGGCGCGATTTTTGAGCGGGAAAATTCTTAGCTGGATAGCGCGCCATGTAAAGAGTAAAAATTCCAAAAAATTCTTCTTCAACTTCGGCTTTTTATTCACCATCTGTTTCTACATCACCTGTATCATTTAAGCACAAGTAGAAAAGATTTGTAGCTTTAAAACTTTATAAATTAAGCTACCCAAAATCATTAGTTAAATAGACAACTTTTTATATGCCTATACAAATAAATGAATGATGATACGTTGCGCTTTTTTCTTCTTTCTTTATTGATCTTCCAAATTATATAGTTTAAAAACATCTTTTATATAGTAAACTTTATATAATACGTAGCATAAATTCAATCATACTTATGCATTTACCTTTATGTATTATAATTTATTTGTCATTCATAGCAGTAATGTCTTTCTATAATATATTATGTAATGTACCATTGACGCTACGTATGATTTAATTTTTGTTACGTAACATTAATGTAATGCTATATATAATCTCATCTACATTCGATAAAATGAAATAAACCTATGTAGAAGAAGCATAAATTTACGTAAGACATAATTCTTTGATTTAGGATGTAAATTTTCTGCATAACAATATTATTTTTTAGCTCTGGCATAATACTAATATATAAGTTAATTGTGCTCAACATTCCTTTAATTATAATATTGTATTATTCTATTAATCTACAAATTGAGATTTTAACTAAGACTTTTGACTTATGTTTACTGTCAGAAATACTTAGAACTCCTATGATAAATAAAAATGATGCTTATGATCTATACAGTAGATATGCATTTGTGACAGGGTTTAGTGTTCGGAAAAATCACAGCTCATATTAGCTTGGAACGAGGAAGCTAAAAAAAAAGAATTTGTTTGCTCAAAGAATGAATGAAAAAATAGTGATCTTAAAGAGAGGGAAAAAGATAAGATAAGTTTTTCACGGTTAGATGTTCGATATGGTTATCCTGCACTTATTGTGTTCAAAGCAGATAAGGATAGTAATTGGTTGATATCTAAATTTATAGAGAATCACAACCATCCCTTAGCTGCTCTAGAAGAACGTCATTTGTTAAGGTCACATCGTGGTGTTCATGAAATAGATCGAACTATCCTTAAAAGCATATCTAAATAAGGAATAAGAACATTAGATGCATTTGCTTACATTGCAAAGTAAGCAGGTGGTCTTTAGAATGTTGGCTTTTACAAACGTGATGCATACAACTTTGTTAGTAAGGAAAGATTACAATGTGTTGAGACCGGTGATGCTGTTAGCTTATTGAAGTTGTTCTGGGATTGAAAAACTATTGACCCTTTCTTCGATTGGGAAGTTAAGTTGGATGAAGAACAACGACTTAATAATTTCTTGTGGTGTAATGGACAGAGTAAGTTGGATTAGAATGAATAAATAGAATCTTATATGTGCCCCTATCGGAGTCAATCACTATAACAAAAATGTGTTATTTGGAGTAGCCTTCCTTGTTGATGAGACTATAAATTCTTTTGCATGGATGTTTAAATTTTTTTTGACTATGACAAATGACACATTCAATCACTATATTCACTGATCAAAACCAAGCAATATCTAAGGCCATACAGACTGTGATGCCAAATAGTAGACATCGATTATGTCAATAGCACATCTTTCAGAAAGTTTCTTTAAAGCTTTTTACATTTAAAAATAATAAGGAGCTGAATAAATTATTCAGACAATGTATGAATTAGTGTGACACACAAGAAGAGTTCGAAGATGCATGATCTAAAATGCTTGAATGTGGTGGGTTACAAGAAAATGAATGGCTTCGCGGTCTTTATGAGATTAGGCACAAATGGTCTACAGCGATGACTAGACCTTGGCATTTTATCTACTCAATGAAGTGAAAGCACTAACAGCATTTTATCTACTCATAGCATTTCTAAACTAACCAGTACTCTTACTGACTGTTTTTTAGGTATGAAAAAAATAGTAGCCAGGTGGCGACAAACTGAAGTTGAGAATTATTATAAATGCATTCAATGTATGGTACTCCTGCAGCAAATGACTCCACTTCTCAAACGAGCCCGTAAAGTTTACACTATTGAATTGTTTAATATATTTCAAGAATCATTGATTAATTGCACATGCGAACTAGCGGCTATGGAGATGTCAAGGATTGAGTCTACAGTCACTTTTTCTGTTGAAAAATATTGTGATGCAAAATTATATTTTGTTACATATGCTGCAGTTTCACATGAATTTTTTTGCAGTTGCAAGCAATTCGAAACTGTTGGGCTTCTATGTCGACAAATATTAAAGGTCATGACAATGGTGAATGTTGTGGTTATTCCAGATCAATATATTTTGAAAAGATAGACTAAAGACGCAAGAAAAAATTTATATAACAAACCTAGACTTGCAATGGACACAACAGAATCACTCCATCAAGCATTTCGTAATTTTGCTAGTCGTCTCTCTTACAAACTCATTTTGAAAGCTCAAGAATCTGAAGATGCAAAAGCTAGTTTCGTTGAACACATGCATATGCTGGACTCCATAATTGATTCTATAAACCAAGGAGGTTCTAGTCATGCAAGAACTTTTGATGAAGATGTATATAAAATAGTTAATTCCTTAATTAAAGATCCACCTAAAAAGAGACCAAAAGGTGTTTCAAATGCAAGAATCAAAGGGGCATTAGAAAGAAACAAAAATAAGAAGGGCACTGAACTATTTTAGGTTACTAAATTTATATATTTACCACGACATTTAGATATCTTACTATTTGTCATTGTTTCTTATTTGTAGGAAAAAAACAAAGACAACACAATCAATGCTCAAACATTTCAAATCACCAATCTGATGTGCCAACTATTCATGTTCAAGTCTCAAAAAATACAATTTGTGAAACTCTTTCTAGTCAACATGACGACTTTGGGACCATAGAATTGAGTTCGACACCTGAATCATTTTCATATACGGACTTATTACTCGAGAAATATTAATTTCTAATATTGTCAGTTCAAAAAGAATTTTTTGACCCCAATGCATTTTTTCTATCTAGTTGATTGTCTAAATGGAATTTTTTGTATGTAGTTGTATTTTTTGTATGTAGTTGATTATGTAAATGGTATTTTTTGTATATAATAATTGTGTATTATTGCTATGTACTTTATATCGCAATATTACTAGTATGTAGATTACTTCTTGGCTACGTAGCTAAAGTAAAAAATTTTTGCTACGTAGAAAAAAGTAATCACTACATAGCTAATTTAGTCAGCGACGTAGCATATTCACTGAGCTACGTAGCATATTTAGAATACTACGTAGCTCAATAAACTTTCATATAAACCCTACTCGTAAGAAATATTGGCTGCGTAGCTAGTCATCATAACTACGTAGCTAATTTAGTAGATTACGTAGTGAATCTACTAAGCTATATAGCAAATTTCATATACTACGTAGCTCCATAAGCTCTCATATTATTCCCATGCGTATGCTTTCGTGCTACGTAAATCAAAAGTCATGAGTAGGTAGCTAAGTTAGTGAGGTACATAACCTATTCAATGAGCTACGTAGCATATTTAGTATGCGCGGTAAATTTATGAGAGCTCCTATAACTCCTGCTCGTAAGGTTTCTTACCAACGTAGTAAAAACTCTTTACTACGTAGCTCAATGAGCCTTCATATAAACCCTACTCGTAAGAACGTTTGGCTATGTAGCCAATTTAGTAAGTTACGTAGTGAATCTACTAACCTACGTAACAAATTTCGTATGCTACGTAGCTTCATGAGCTCTTGTATTATTCCCATGCGTAAGATTTCGTGCTACGTAGCCGAACGTCATGAGTAGGTAGCTAAGTTAGCTACGTAGCCTATTTAATGAGCTACATAGCATATTTGGTATATGCGGTAAATCAATGAGAGCTCCTATAGCTCCTGCTCGTAAGGTTTCTTACCTACGCAGCAAAAAATCTTTACTACATAGCAAAAAGTAAAATTATCTTTACTACGTAGAAAAAAGTCATCGCTACGTAACTAATTTAAACAGTTACGTAGCATATTCACTGAGCTACGTAGCATATTTAGAATACTACGTAGCTTAGCGAGCTTTCATATAAACCCTACTCGTAAGATCTTTTGGCTATGTAGGCAGCAGTCATAACTACATAACTAATTTAGTAAGTTACGTAGTGAATCTACTAACTTACGTAGCAAATTTCGTATGCTACGTAGCTCGATGAGCTCTGATATTATTCCCACGCGTAAGATTTTTTACTACTTAGCTAAAAGTCATGAGTACGTAACTAATTTAGTGAGCTACGTAGCCTACTCAATGAGCTACGTAGCATATTTGGTATGTGTGATAAATTAATGAGAGCTCCTATAACTCTTGCCCATACAGATTCTTACCTACGTAGCAAAAAATTTTCACTATGTAGCATATTCAGAGAGATACACAGCTTAATTAATTAGCTACAAAGCATATTTAATTAGGTACATAGCATTTTTAAAGAGCTCGCAGCATATTTAGTAGGCTACGTAGCTTACATAACTCCTATTCGAAAGATTTTTTGGCTATGTAGCAAAACGTTATTGCGACGTACTTATGTAGTGACCTACGTAGCGTATTAAATGAGCTACGTAGCATATTTGGTATGATACATTGCTGAATGAGCGATGATAGAATACAATAGCAAAAGTCAATATAGTAACAAAAGCAATTATAAATAAAATCAATAGAATTCAGTACATGAATGGATCAAACAAGCTTTTGATCAAATTTAATTAAGTCATATGCAATTCATACTTATAGAACCCAGTACATGAATGGTTCAAATAAGCTTTTGGCCCAATTTAATTAAATCATATGCAATTTTAGCTCTAAATAAATTCATTTGACTTTGCCAATGCAAGTAATCTCTCCACATCCACTCTGACTCTGAATCTGAACAGTTTAATAAACATTTCATGTATTTCATCACAAAAATGCTTAGCCCAATTTAATTAAGTCACATGCAATTTCAGCTCTAAATAAATTCATTTGACTTTGCAAATGCAAGTAATCTCTCCACATCCATTTTTACTCTGAATCTAAACAGTTTAATAGGCGTTTCATGTATTTCATCACAAAAATGCTGAGTCATCATTATTACTTTGCCGTAGTATCACATCAGGGCTAACAAGACTCCATGCTTTCATATTGAGTTTTTGAAAAACGAATGCTTTCTTTGTGAAGAGTCATTATCTAAAAAAAAATACGTTAGAATTAGAATTACAAGTCAAGTAGGATAAAATTTTATTTTTACCAGCTATCGCGCAATCCCTTTATGTGGTCGACTTAGGTATATTGTCCAATTTTTAGTTTTTAGTTCACAAACGAATAAAGTCCAATGTGACTTATTATAAATCAGAGCTATTAGAAAAGTCAGCAGCAGTAATACTAACATCAAAAATGTCCTTCAAATAAATCAAACTTTTGGACTTCCAGCTCGTCATTGTATATTAATACTATAATAATTTAAATTCTTCAATTATTTGTTGAAAACATCATTAATAATAATAAAGCAATAGACGTAGCTACAAATGAATTACCAAAAAATTAGAAGATAAAAAGATAAAAGGCTTCTAATTTTTAGAATCAGCAGTTTGTCTTTTGTGCATTAATAACTCAAAAGCATTTAAGATAGAATCTGTAATCCAAGTTGTATGCAATAGCTCTTCTATTTCTTGACGATTCACCATTACAAGTCCTTGGCTTAATATGACTGAACTCCTATCAACGAGAATATATTAAGAAATATATTAATCTTATGAAATTACAAAATAATACTCACCTGTTACCCATATGCAGCAGTGCCTCATCTATAAAGGACGCTTTGTTTACTCCAATCTTCAGCTTCTCTAGCTAATTTAGATTTGACTGTAAACTCTCAGTCATGCTAGGAGTATCAGAGTCATCTACCAGCACTACCTCCTCTATATCCACCTTCTTCAATATTTTATCACTGTTGAATTTTTCCCTAGTATATATTTTTATATTTTTCTTTTCATCTTCTTTATGTACTTGTGCCTCCTCCATAATTACTTTCACTACATCCTCTATATCTTTTACTGACTCCTTACTCAATTCATTGATTACATCCTCCCCATGTTTTACTTCAGTTGCATTTAACTTTGTTTTCTTTGACTTAGCAGATCGTGCTGTTGTCTTAACAAACTTTTTTATATGCTTAGGTAGTAGAACATAAGATGAGCCAAAAGATTTCTTTTTCCTTTTCTTTCTTTCTTTAACATTTCGTTCTATACTCCCTATCTTGAATTGTGTAGAGTTTACTGACTCAAGCTTCATAACACGATAACTTAAATCAAGAACTATCCTTCTCAATGTTTCAATCTCAGCCCTTAAAGACACATTCTCAGACTGTAACCTTTCAATCTCGGTCCTTGACATCGCTTTCTCCTGCGGCGATGCATTTGAATCACACTCATGTAATTCTAGTGGTGATAAAGATCTAGCCACATTTTGCAAATTGATGGCTAGTTCTGACACAGTTTGTTGCAATGTAACACCACCTGTACTCTCAGGCAACACATAGTTTGATCTAATTTTTAGAAATAAAGAAGGAAGAGCTTTCATATTATTAAATTTATTTTATCTAATTTATTTTTCCCTACTCGAGGGTATACTGTTTCTCTATCTTTGCTTGAGATAGATGAGGACTTGTACTCATTTGGTGGTTACAATTTTGATTTCCTGCATCCACAATTACCCATGGTTGCTAAGATACTGCGGACAGAAATAAAAGAAACTCCGCGATCATCTGCTGGCTATGTTGATGGATTTATTCAGCTCATTATGGTAAGTAATTTATGTATACACATTACGAATTAGTAAATTACATATGCTGAAATGTAATTTTGTGTTTGTGTATTTACATTTGTCTATTGGTATGTTATTTATATACAATTTTGTACATTTTGCAGTTTCAATTTCTAGAGACTACTGGAGTTGAAGAGCCATCATATGCCCAAATGACTCCGAAACTGTACAGGTGGTCAGAAAAGTTATTATGGTATAGTGAGATTTCATGAATCGAACATAGCACATGACTTCAAATTATCTTTAACTTCATTAACCAATATGCTCGAGCTTTATTTCAGATTGTGAGTCACAATAGTACCCCTATTTGGAAGACCAATCAATTGGTTGATAATCTTGGGGCTAAATGAGATTTCGAGCTGATGAAACTTGAATGTATTTGACTAATCCTTCCATCTCTTTATAATTTCAGAAACCAGCGAAAGATTTTGGCTAAATGGGAAAAATTTCAAAAAATATTTCATCTCTATTCTATCCAAAATCTCTTTTGTCTCTTCAGGAATGTAATTCTCAATTTCATCAAATATCTTTATAACAGTACTAAAAAAACATCTAAACTATATACATAATAAACCTGCTGGTCTTCTTCTACTTTTCTTGTTTTCTTTTGTAGCTCCACTATACATAGTATCTGCATATAAGAACAAAGTAAAAATTAGCTGACATATGCAGGAATTATATTTTTACAAAATTAAATCAGGTTTATAGGAGTTTACCTATTTCTTTTCTTTTTCGTAACCTAGCCATTGATGAGAATGAGTTACACGTCAGGAACAATCTTCATACAAATGAAGAAGCCAGATTAAGAGGGACGCTAGTTATTTACCATTAAATTGCTTACTCATGCAAAAGTTATAGGAGCTCTCTATCAAAATGCAGGTGAAAATTGCTAAAGATAGAAGAAGGTAACAATTTCGGATCAAACAAAAAAATACAGGTGAAAAAAGCAGATGTCTTACAGAGCACAAGCTGATTTAAAAAATTTTAAAACAAAAAATATGATGACTTTGAAAATATAGATTCCTAATCCATGCAAACATGTAAGTAATCACTGCTTTTCTTGCCTGGAAATCCGAAATGAGAATTGATAGATAAACAGAACTCCATTACCTGCTCTGTTTCTCCGTCAATGGAAGCTCTCTTTCAAGATTTCTCAATCATTTTCTACTAAATAACTTCCAGGGCGAAGTCAAGAAAGAGCAAGCCAAGAGGAAGGAGGGAAGAGGAAACAAAAGGCAGAAGCAAAGAATCGAGAGCCCTGGGTGGCAGCAGAAGCTTTCTCCTCAAATAGGAAACAGGAGAAACTATGCGTGCACAAGGGAGAAGGAACAGATCAGTGGGTTGTAGGGCCCCATATAATATCAATCTCCTTTCTCCTTTTCGTCCAAAAGAAAGAGAGGAGAGAGAGAGAGTCAGAGCAAGCTACGACAATGACTGTAAGGGACCAGCGGGATGCTGAAGATGGTGGTGGAGAGGAGTGGCACTAGCAGTGGAGAACTTCAGTCTCCCGCCGCCGAAGACGGCGCTCAATAGTTTCTACGATAGAGATGAAAGAATCGAGCGTTTCAAAATTTAAATTTGGGAAATTAGGGTTTCTGCGGTTAAGGCGGAAGAAGCCGAAAATGCGAGCATTTAAAATTATATTTTCATTCGCCGTTCTGTTTTGCCATGCGGGTCCGGGTTGCGCACTACACGGCAGAAATTTATTTGCGTTCGAATAGCTGATGTGACGCGCAATCCATACAGAAATTTCTCCCACTTCAATAATTTCTCCACATGTGAACATCGCGAACTCCCAAACGCATACGCAAGTGCAAACACAGATGTGCTCCCTGGAGAAGCGGGGCCACGTCTTCATCCTAACCCTAACCGGCGATGGCGAGCACCGCCTATCGCCGGAGGTTATCGCCGCCGTCCGATCCGCCTTGGCCCGCGCCAAGTCCGAATCATCCGTCGGCGGCGGCCGCGGTTTCGCCCTAGTCACGACCGCCGAGGGCCGCTTCTTCTCCAACGGTTTCGATCTCGCCTGGGCCCGCGCCGGAGGATCCCCATCCGAGGCCCGCGTTCGTCTCGGATCCATGGTTTCACTTTTCATCCCACTAGTATCCGATCTCCTTTCCCTCCCGATGCCGACGATAGCTGCCGTCACGGGCCACGCGGCGGCCGCCGGCTTCATGCTGGCAATAACCCACGATTATGTGGAGATGAGGGAGGACAGAGGAGTCCTCTACATGAGCGAGCTCGACATCGGGATGCCGTTTCCTCCGTATTTCCTGGCGATTTTGAGATCGAAAATCGCCAATCCGAAGGTCCTGCGGGAAATCGTGCTACAGGGGAAGAAGATCGGGGCATCCGAAGCCGCCAGGAAGGGGATAATCGACCGGGCGCACGGAAGTGCGGCGGAGACAGTGGAGGCGGCGGTGCGCCGGGCGGAGGAGCTTGCGGCCAGGAACTGGAACGGCGAGGTGTACGCTTCGATCCGGAGGGGAGGGTTACCGGAAATCTGTAGGGCGGTTGGGCTGTCGGATGAAACCGAAGAGGAGAGGCAGAAGCTTCTCTCGGCCTCAAAGCTCTGATTCTGATCACCGGAGCCGGTTCGTATGCTGTTTCATGTTAAAGCCTTTGAGGTGGTGACCCTGATAGCTGTGGTATCAATAATCATTATAATTTTTTTTTCGTCTACATAATTTTTTTTTTTTGGGTAAATTAATTCATGTGACATTCGTCGTCCCCTAACCACACTGGCTCAAATTTGAAGCGCTTTTGTGTCTTGTGCTTGGTAATGCAATCCCGGCTATCCAGGTCAGTCAGCAATGCCGCATGGCTAGAGAACATATTTTGATGATGAACTCAACGGAGTGGAAACGTTTCCTCCCAGCTTGGATCGCTCAAAGCTCGATCTGGCTGCTCCAAAATCAAATCTCTTCCTGCTCTTCCATTCCACCAGGTGCATAATTCACCCACAATCTTATGTAAAGATCACATGCCTAGATGGAATTCATGTATTTCTCCTCAGCTGCACCTCCGTGCTTCTCTGTTTGGAACATGACCCTCCGTGCTTCTCTACTAGTTGCTTCAGTAGTTGCCATGACTGGTACCTTCTAGTTTCAATCGGGTCCCCATAAAACTCCGTGAATCTCCATGGCGCGTCCTCTTTCTTTTTGTGGATGCTTTAGCTCCTCTGGTTGATGCTCCTCTACTTAGCTCACACAGCCTTCTCTTCCGCCATACTGCTTGCCAATCCACCGGGCCACGGAGGTTCCTCTCGCTTGCCAGTGCTCGCTTGTCTAATGGGAGATCTTGGAGATCTCTTCCTCTTGAAGCTTCCACCTTGATTCGCCCAAATGAAGTACCAGAATCGCTTGTGAGGATTATCAAACTCAGATTCTGATGGGGATAAGCTCTTTGAAACTCTAAGAATCCCACTCAGGCACTAATTATCACATCCGGGCTCAAAAATACGATAATAATTAACAGCAGAATAATAAAGCAACTAGAAAATAACAGACCGTAGTAATTGACACCACTGTACTGGCTTATATTACATCATCAGAGTACGATAAACAAAAATTTAAGCCAGTACCAAACAAAGTATATAAATAGTAATAAGATTAAATATTTACATTCAAACTGCTGTACTTTTATATATAGATATTCTTATAAAAACTAGGTACAAAAGGAAAACTCTTGAGCTCAAATAAATATCCTTCACTCCTGTGTAGCTGCTTGTGAGATATTTGAGAGGGTAAGTCCTACGACTCAGAATTTTTTAACCAAACTCATGAAAACATCAACAAATTAAAATGTCAGAGGTACAATAAATCAAACATAAGTTTTAACAATAATATCGACAACAATAATATGCTCAATCTATTAAAATAATATTAGCAATAATACAAGAATGATATCAATAACATTAACTTTAGTATATCATTTCTCAATCTTGATTTACTTAATATTTTTCAAGTTAGGGCCCTGGAGCTATTTTAGATTGTTGATTAATCCCTTCATCTCATTGAAGAATTACTCCCGTCAGTCGGTGCAATGGGAAAACCTCAGTATCAGTATCAATATCAATCTGTGGTTACTCGAGAAATTATACAGTATAATAACAGTATCACAATAGAGCTCGAGCTAGGGATTGACAACGCCTTGAAGTACTCCCACAAAATATTTTTTATACTTTTCTATTATTTAAATCCACTTTTGATGTGATATATAAATTGCTTTATCCATGCTTAGTAATAGTATAGTTCCATTTTACAATAAAATATAATATCTAATATTAGTAACCAATAGCAATATTTAAACAACCATATCAAACATGATATTATTAACGATGCATTTCAGGAATTCAATAAATAATCTCATAATCAGGTAAGAATTAATTCTATCAGAGCAACACAATCAATAATATGAATTTGATATTTTCACCATAAATCTTTATAATATCAACCATTGACACAAAAATAAATCAAGTATCAATTCAACAAACAAATCATACAAGTTTGGTTTTCCCCTCAGCTTAATTACGAGTCAATAAAATTTCTCTGTGTTTAAGCTAATCAAAATCTCTCTACTTTTTTTATTTCCCTTCTTCTACCGATAATAACTTATTTATAATTATCACATTTAAATCTACAAAGCATACACATTTATTATATATAAATCTGCCATAAAGATTTTTACCTTTTTCCTCGCACGTGTTTCTTCTATTTTCCGCCGTAAGATGGACCGCACAAGCCAATCGACTAATTGACAATCACAGAGAATAGATGAAGAAAAATGATTAAAGCTTTATATATATATATTTTACCTTCTTTTTTCCTCTTCCTCCCAAGGCACAGCAGGCAGAAAGACAGAAAGAAGCTTGCCAAGGAAGAAAGCTTTTATTCTTATTAGTTTGATGGCATAATTATATTTTAGCCTCCTAATTTTACATTCTTATAAATACATTCAAAATTATTACTCTTAAGTCCAATTTTTCAGATATAAAACTCAACACATTTTTAATACATTTTAAATCCCATTTTGAGTTACATTATACTATTAAAATATTTATAATGTTATTTAAATATTAATTATTTTTTTAAATAATATATTTAATATAAAAATTTAACCGCACTTTATATTTAAAATTTGAAATTTAACAGCTGAACATTACAATTCTCCCCTCCTTATAAAAATTTCATCCTCGAAATTGCTTAAGGGGGCATTTGGTTCAATGTTATCTTGATGTTATGTTATGTTACCTAGAGAAAGCAATTGTTTGGTTTAATGACATCTATAAATAATCTTTTATAAGATTATAAAATTATTAGTCAAAAGATGACATCTAAATTACATAACATAACACCAAGATAACAATAATCCAAACACCCCCTTAAATAATTCTGGAAACTTTTCTCTCATCGCTTCCTTAGTTTCCCGAGTAGCCTCGCATTCTTCATGATTCTTCTACTAAACTTTCACCATAGGAATCTGTTTATTGCGAGGCTATTTAATATTACCAGCTAGGATCTTCACTAGCACTTCTTTATAACTTAGATTTGATTGAATCTTCATTAGTTCTGGATCATGTTGAATGATATGAGTCAGGTCAGGCACGTACCTTCGTAGTGATGATACAGGAAATACGTGTACTCCTGTTAATTGTGGCAGTAATGCTACTCGATATGCCACTTGCTCAACTCGCTCTAGAATCTAAAATGGCCCTATATACCTTGATTTCAACTTTCCTGCCCTGCCAAATCTAGTTATTCCTTTCATCGGACTAACTCGAAGAAACACATGATCACCTTCCTGAAATTCAATTTGTTAGTACTTTATAATAATATTTTTTTTATCTATCTTGAGCCACTTGCAATCTTTCTCTGATCTGCCTGATTTTCTCAGTCACTTCGTCTACCAAATCTAGTCCAATAAGAGTTCTCTCCCCACCTTCGAACCAGCCTTATGGTTATTGACATTTTCATCTGTACAATGCTTCATATAGTATCATATCTATACTAGCTTGATAGCTATTATTATAGGCAAATTCAACAAGAGCTAAGTGACTCAACTTTCACTAAGATCCAAAATACATATATGTAACAGATCTTTTAATATTTTAATCGTTCTTTCAGTCTGTTCATCTGTTTGTGGATGAAAAATAGTACTAAATTTCAGTTCAATATTAAAGGCTACATGTACCTTTTTCCAAAATTGAGATGTGAACTTAGATCACGATTTAAAATAATTGTTTTCGATACTCCATGCAATCTAATGATTTATTATATATATAATTTTGCCAGTTTTTCTGCCGCATCAGTGGTTTCAATCGATATAAAATGAGCTGACTTTGTAAGTCAATCCACGATCATCTAAATGGCATCATGGCCTTGTTGTGACTTAGGTAATCCAGCAACAAAGTCTATGGCTATCTCCTCCCATTTTCACATTGGAATAGAAAGTGGTTGTAATATACTACTAGGCTTCTGATGTTTACCTTTTATGTGCTGGCAAGTCAAATATTTATTTACAAATTCTACAATATCTCTTTTTAAACCAGGCCACCAAAACAACTGCTTTAAGCCCTGGTACATCTTAGTAATTCCCAGATGCACTGAAAACTTGGACTGATGTGCTTCTTTCAATAGCAATTATCTGAGATTTTCAGTATCAGGAATGCATAGTCTATTCTTAAATTTTAACACTATTATCTAACTTAAAATCTGATTCCCAACCTTACTGCAGTTTCTCCATTAACTTAGTAAAATTCAGGGTCTTGGGTTTGTTTTTCCTTCACTTGTTGTAACCAGTCCGCAGTGATGACAAATTGGGATAATCTAATCATATTACTCCAAAATGATGATTGAATCTGTAATTTCTCCATGTCAAACACAAGTCGTCGTTCATCTTCTTCTAACATAACAAATATTCAGCTTGATTTTAGGACTTAATGCATCGGCTACTATATTTACTTTTCATGGATGATATAGAATTTTCAAGTCGCAGTTTTTAAGTAGTTCCAACCATTGTTGTTGCCTTAAGTTCAATTCTTTTTGGCACATTTCACTCCATAGAGATAATGCCTCCAAATCTTTAACGCAAATATAATGGCAGTTAACTCCAGATCATGGACTGGATAATTCTTTTCATGGGGTTTCAACTATCGTGATCCGTATGCTATCACTTTATCATTTTGCATCAGTACACAGCCTAACCCTTGAATAGATGCATCACTATATACCTAAAAGCCATTTGTTCTATCTGGTAACGTTAACACTAGAGCTGTTATCAAACATTGCTTTAATTTTCGAAAACTATTTTCACAATCTGAGTTTCACTCAAACTTGATAGCTTTTTCGTAAAATTTGTCAAAGGCATTACTATTTAAGAAAATCCCTTGACAAATTTTCTATAATAACTGGTTAGACCCACAAAACTTCGTACTTCTGATACATTTGTTAGCTTGGGCCAATCAACGATAGTTGAAATCTTTTGGGGATCAACTGATATCCCTTCAGCACTAACAATATGCCCAAGAAATGCTACACTTTGTAACCAGAATTCACATTTGAAAAATTTGGCATACAGCTTATGTTCTCTCAACTTTGTAATACTATGTAAAGATGTTGGACATAATCATCTACCCCTTTAGAATAGATTAATATATCATCAATAAATACTATGACAAATAGACTAACTTAGGAACATCCTCATTCTTAATCTTCAATTGATAGTACTTAGACCGAAGATCGATTTTCATGAAAATAGATGCTCCCTGTAATTGATTAAACAGATCATCAATCTTAGGCAATGGGTACTTGTTCTTTATTGTCACCTTATTTTGCTCTCTATAGTCGATGCATATACGCAGACTAACAAATAACACTGGAGCACTCCATAGTGACACACTCGGTCGTATAAAACCTTTATTTAACAATTCTTGCAATTGAGTTTTTAATTCCTGTAATTCAGTAGTAGCCATTTTGTATGATGCTTTAGAAATAGACTCTACCCCAAGTACAATATTAATAGTAAATTCAACTTCCTTGTTAGGCAGTAATCCTGGTAAATCATCAGGAAATATTTTTGGGTATTCACACACCACAGAAACTTTATCTAAAGGAGTAGACTTCTTAGTGGTGTCAGAGACTACTGCTAACTAAGTCTCACAACTCTTATGTAATAATCTCTGAGCTTTTAGCATAGAGATTAATGACACATTTCTTCATTTGGCAAAATACACTAGATCTACTGATCCTGGTACTTTAAGCTTAATTTTCTTTTCCTAACAATCAATACTAATCCAATGCTCAGTTAGCCAATCCATCCCTAATATGATGTCAAACTCAATCAATGGTATGACTATCATATTAGCATGAAACCCTTGATCTCCAATAAAAATTTCTTGTTCAATAAATTTCTCTACGCTTAACTTCACACCAGTAGGTAATATCACAGACAATGATTGTCGCACGTAATACAGTGTCAGATAATTTGTAGAGTACTCTATTCGACACAAAGGAATGCGATGTACCAGAATCGAATAGCACAATAACTGGAAGATTCTGCAAATATAGCGTACCTGTGATAACGTAAGTAGAATTAAGAGCCCTCTGCTGTGTAATGGCATATACCATCAGCTCAGTAGACTTGCCTCTATCTCGAGCTCCACCACTCACAGTAGATCCAACTAATGTCTGTGCCTCATGACGGCTATTAGGGCAATCACGGATCATATGCCCTTCCTTACCACAACGAAAACAACGATTATGGCTACCTCAATTTGAAAATCAACATCTTTTTAAAAGGTTCTTGCCACAGCTTGGGCACACAATCCTGTTTCCTAGGCGAGTGTTGCCTTAGAGCTCTTCGAACTAACTCCAGAATAAGACTTCTTCTGCTGAGATTCCTTACATTGTTAGAAAGAACCTCTTCTCTACCTTGCTTTCCTTTTCTTATGAAAAATCTCCAAATCATGTTCTACTGCTTTGGCAGCCACCACAAGATCAGAGTATACTCAATGTTGCTGGGAAGAGATCAACTCTCGTATCGAGTCTTGTAAACCCTTCCTGAACATATACTACTTTTCCTTCTCTGAATGCACCATATCTGGTACATGACGTGCCAATGCTAAAAATTTTGCTTCATATTCAGCAATTGTCTTACCCTGCTAGGCTAGGTGATTAAGTTCGTTTCGCATCTTATCACGTGCTGAAGCTGGGACATACCACTCCCTGAAAGCATCAGAGAAATCCTTTCAAATAATCTGATTGCACGGTTGACCACTAAAGTGTAAACGCCGCTGATGACTCTACCAGTGATTTGCCTCATCATCTAAGTACATCACCACCAGAGCCACCTGCCTCTCAGATAGACAAGCTACTCCCTCAAGAATAATCTCAATATGATGCAGCCATGCTTCTGTTTGGCGCGAGGATCAAAATTAAGATCAAAATGGTACTAGTTTAAGAAATAATAATAATAATAAATAAATAATTTTTTTTAAATTATTCTACACAAATTTTAATATAAAAAAATATTATTTTACTTCACATGCTCAATAATTTTCAATAAAATATCAACTTTATTTCACATCGTAGACCAAAATATTCGAATCGAGTATTTTGATGTAGGATGTGAAATAAAGTTAATATTTTTATTAAAAATTATTTAGTATGTGAAGTAAAATAATATATTTTTGTATTAAAATTTGTATAGAATGATTAAAAAAATTTATTTATTTATTATTACTATTATTTTTTAAACTAGTACCATTTTAGTTCTCGCGCCAAACAGGGCCTTAAGCTTCTATGAGATTTGTGGTGCCAAAAAAGAAACGAAGATGCATCTATGGAAAGATTCAACATACCGATCCTCTAGTGCTCTATTTTTATTTCTCACTGTAGCTGACGCTGATGCATGCTATCATCGTCGCTAATGAAGTAATAACATGCTTCAATTGCTCATCAGCATAGGTTGGCACTTTCCCTTTCCCTTCACGATGAGTGTTGCTCTCATAGTTGCTAGGATGTCATCTATCTCCATCATCATCGATGGTCATATTATAAACAAGCAACACAATATACTATTAAAATATATTTATAAGTGCAATGTTCTTCCCATAATAATCTACTCACATCTAACTCTAGGGCTTGTTTGGGAAGGCCCAAAAAATGAGCTAAAAATTAAAATAATAATATTTTATTTTTATTATAAATTTTAATAATTTTATTTCATATCTAACACAAATTCTAACCTTTAAAATCAACTTTATTACACATCCAACACAAATTTTAATTTTAAAATCAACTTTATTTCACATCCAACACACCTCCTAATATTAAAATAAATTTCTTTCCCATCAATTCTATAAAATAAAATATTTTCTCTTTCCTTACCCAAATTTATCCTCCAATCAAACAAGCCCTTAGGGTATTACCTAAAGTTTATAACCTAACTCAGGCTCTAACTGTCACGTCATAGCTCAAAAAGATAATAATTAACAGCAAAATAATAAAGCGAGCCAGAAATGACAGACCGTGGTGATGACACCACCGTACTAGCTTATATTACATCAGAGTGCGCTAAACAAAAGTTTAAGCCAGTACAAAACAAGGTATAAACAGTAACAAGATTAAATATTTACATCCAAACCGCCGTACTCTATATATAGATGTTCTTACAAAAACTATATGCAAAAGGGAAACTGTAGAGCTCAAATAATTATTCTTCACTCCTTCTGTGCAGCTGCTTGCGAACCTAAAGAATATTTGAGAGAGTGAGTCCTACCTTTCAGAACTTTTTAACCAAACTCATATGAAAACATCAACAGGTTAAAATACTAGAGGTACAATAAATCAAATATAAATTTTAACAATAATATCAACAACAATAGTATGCTCAATCTATCAAAAACAACATTAGCAATAATGCAAGAATGATATCAATAACATTAACTTTAGCATGTTATTTCTCGATTTCGATTTACTTAATAGTTTTTAAGTTAGGGCCCTGGAGCTACTTTACAGTGTTGATCAATCCCTTCATCTCATCGAAGAATTACTCCCGTCAGTCGGTGCAATGGAAAAATCTCAGTATCAGTATCAGTATCAATCTGTGGCCGCTCTAGGAATTACTCCCGTCAGTAGGTGCAATGGGAAAACTTCTAGAGGAATTACTATCATCAGTAGGTACAATGAGGAAACCTCTATACAATATAATCACAATATCACAATAAAGCTTGAACTAGGGATTGACAACGCCTTGAAGTACTCCCACAAAATATTTTCTATATGTTTTCTATTCTTCATATATCAATAAATTGATACATGCTTAGTAATAATATAGTTCCATTTTACAATAAAATATAACATTTAATATTAACAACTAATAGTAATATTTAAACAATCATATCAAACATGACATTATTAATTGACGCATTTCAGGAATTCAATAAATAAAATAATAATTAGGTAAGAATTATATTATATTAGAATAATACAATCAATAATATAAACTTGATATTTTCACTATAAATCTATGTAATATCAACTAGTGGCACAAAAATAAATCAAGTATCAATTCAATAAGCAAATCATACAAGTTTGGTTTCCCATCACCTTAATTATGAGTCAATAATCTCTCTGTGTATAAGCCAATCAAAATCTCTCTGCCTTCTTCTTTTCCCTTTCTTCCTCTCTTTTTATTTTCCTTCTTCTGCCGATAGTAACTTAATTATAATTATCATAATCAAATCTACATAAATATACACATTTATTACATATAAATATACCTTAAAGATTTTTACCTTTTTCTTCGCACACGCCAACCGACTAATCGACGATCATAGAGAACAGAGGAAGAAAAATGATTTAATCACAAAGAGCTTTAATCTATACCTTAAAGCTTATACCTATAAATATATATCATAAAGCTTTATTCCTATAAATATACCTTAAAGCTTTATACTATTCTCTGTGATCGTCAATTAGTCGGTTGGCGTGTGCGCTCTGTCTTGCAGAGGAAATTAGAAGAAATGCGTGCGAAGAAAAGGTAAAAATCTTTAAGGTATATTTATATATAATAAATGTGTATATTTATGTAAATTTGAATATAATAATTATAAATAAGTTACTATCGGTAGAAGAAGAAAAATAAAAAGAGAAGAAGAAAGGAAAAAGAAGGCAGAGAGATTTTGATTAGCTTATACACAGATAGATTTTATTGACTCATTAAGGTGAGGGGGAAACCAAACTTGTATGATTTATTTGTTGAATCGATACTTGATTTATTTTTGTGCCAATGGTTAATATTACAAAGATTTATGGTGCTATTTTGATAGAATGTAATTTTTACTTGATTATGAGACTATTATTGAATTCCTGAAATACATTAGTTAATAATGTCATGTTTGATATGGTTGTTTAAATATTACTATTAATTGCTAATATTAGATATTATCTTTTATTGTAAAATGAAACTATATTATTACTGAGCATGTATAAAGCAATTTATCAATATATGACATCTAGAGTGGATTTAAAGAATAGAAAAGGTATAGAAAATATTTTGTGGGAGTACTTCAAAGCGTTGTCAATTCCTAGCTCAAGCTCTATTGTGATACTGTGATTATATTGTATAGATGTTTTCTCATTGTACCTACTGATGGGAGTAATTCCTCTAGAAGTTTTCCCATTGTAACTACTGACGGGAGTAATTCATCGAGCGAGCACAAATTGATATTGACATTGATACTGATATTGAGGTTTTTCTATTGCACCGATTGACGGGAGTAATTCCTCGATGAGATGAAGGGATTGATCAATACTCTAAAGTAGCTCCAGGGTCCTAACTTAAAAACTAGTAAACCGAAATCGAGAAATAACATGCTAAAATTAATGTTATTGATATTATTTTTGCATTATTGTTATTTTGATAGATTGATATTATTGTTAAAACTTATATTTGATTTATTGTGCCTCTAGTATTTTAACCTTTTGATGCTTTCATATGAGTTTGGTTAAAAAGTTCTGAGACGTAGGACTCACCCTCTCAAATATCTTTAGGTTCACAAACAGCTGCACAGACGGAGTGAAGAATAGTTATTTGAGCTCTAGAGTTTTCTTTTTGTATATAGTTTTTGTAAGAACATCTATATGTAGAGTACGACGAATTGGATGTAAATATTTAATCTTGTTATTGTTTATATACCTTGCTTGATACTAGCTTAAACTCTTGTTTAGCGCACTCTAATGTAATATAAGCTAGTACGGTAGTGTCAATCACCACGATCTCTTATTTCTAGCTCTCTTTATTATTCTGTTGTTAATTATTATCTACTTTTTAAGCTAAGAGGTGACAGTTAGAGCCTGAGCTAGGTTATAAACTTTAGGTGATACTAAGAGTGAGATGTGAGTAGATTGTTATAAGAGGGAAAAAATATTGCACTTATAAATATATTTTAATAGTAATTTGTGTTGCTTTTTTTTTCATCAGATGATGACCACCGATGATGAAGACAAATGACATCCTAGCGACAATGAGAGCAGCACTCATCATGAAGGGAAGGGAAAGTGCCAACCTATACTGATGAGTAATTGAAGCATGTTATTACTTTTTTAGCGATGATGGTGGAGCACGCTTCGGCGTAAGCTACAGTGAGGAATAACAATAGAGTATCAGAGGATTGATATGCTGAATCTTTCCATATAATGCATCATCGTTTCTTTTCGAGCACCACAAATCCCATAGAAGCTTAAGCGTGGCTGCATCATATTGATATTATTCTTGAGGGAGTAGCTTGTCCACCTGAGAGGCAGGTGACTCTGGTGGTGATGTACTTGGATGATGAGGCAAATCATTGGTAGAGTAATCAACGACGTTTACGCTTTAGTGGTCGACCGTGCAATCAGATTATTTGAAAGAATTTCTCTGTTACTTTCAGGAAGTGGTATGCCCCGGCCTCAGCACATGATAAGATGCGAAACGAACTTGATCACCTAGCCCCGCGGGGTATTCTCTGATGCTTTCAGGGAGTAGTATGCCCCGGCCTCAGCACGTGATAAGATGCGTAACAAACTTGATCACCTAGCCCCGCGGAGTATGACAGTTGCTAATTATGAAGCAAAATTTTCAGCATTGGCATGTCATGTATCAGATATGGTGCATTCAAAGAAGCAAAAAGTATTATATGTTCAGGAAGGGTTTGCAAGACTCGATACGAGAGTTGATCTCTTCCCAGCGACAGCGAGCATACTCTGATCTTGTGGAGGCTGCCAGAGCAATAGAACAAGATTTGGAGATTTCTCATAAGAGAAGAGAAGCAAAAAAAGAAGAGTTTCTTTCCAGCAAGGTGAGGGATCTCAGCAGAAGAAGCCATATTCTGGAGTTAGTTCGAAGAGCTCTGAAGGCAGCACTTGCCCAGGAATTAGGATTGCATGCCTAAGCGTGGCAAGAATCATTCAGGAAAGTGTTGGTTTTCAAATCAAGGTAGCCATAATCATTGTTTTCGTTGTGGTGAGGAAGAGCGTATGATCTATGATTGCCCTAAAACAGTCATATTTAATAGTTGTAAGGGAGTGGTATGTTCCAGCCTTGTCTAATTAAATAAATGATGCTGAGAAATTTTCTGCCAATTGAATTACCGGACATGACATTAAAGTTGCATTATAGAAAACAAAATTTGAATGAAATCAAAGCAAATTCGGGATGATCTAGCGCACAATTTTGCCGGTAATTGAAGTGAAAATAGAAGATCATAACAACTTTAGAGATGCTGATAATTGAAGTGAAAATAGAAGTCCATAACAACTTTAGAGATGCTGATAATTGAAGTAAAAATTGAAGGTTATACATAGCAATGTTAGAGATGAATGAAAAGACAATGAAAAGAGAAAATTTGACAAACGAAATGAGTAGCTTTAAAAATGAGCTATTTATATATATTTTAAAGTTAACTTTAGTAAGCATTATAGGATATTAACTTCCCATCAAAGCGAATTATTTGAAAGGTATTAAAATAAAATTAGTATCAATCCATTGAAATATAATAAGAGAATAAGAAGAAATGGAGCAGTCCAAAAATAAAGCATTTAATTAGAATCAGAGTTAAAATAAAAAATCATAGCAAGTTTAAATATGGATAAATAAATAAAAAAGGCTTAAATATTTTTAAAAAATGACATACAAGTGCTTAGTTCGAAATAAACGATACCTACAAATATTATAAAGTTACCTCCACAATGAAATACATATACATCCCAGCAAAGCAAATATTTGCAAGGAATGTTTTCATTATTTTGACTGTGAACCATCTGGATGAGCTTACCTCCTTAATCACAGGTTTACATACTAATTAATAATATAAATCAAAGAAGTGCAGACTACATATATTTAAAACTTGGCAGCAATAGTCACTATGAAATATAAACCTGACATTAAGGATAGTTATATATCTACAAGAAATTAAACATTAAATTAGTTCTCTCCAATCGAAATATACATAAAGAATATGAACAGAGAATTGTAGAAACAAAATCTGAGCATGTATATGTGTATATATATTAAATTGAATGGTACATAAAAAGGTATCAGTAGAAAATTGCAGCAATAACATTAAACTAAACACCCCTTAAAAACTTTCATTTGCAAGCATGGAGACAAAAAATAATTCCACATTTTCATGAGAGCCTAGCAGAATCAATCGTCTTTGACAATTAATTCTGATTACATTTCGTTAGAGTTTTGGAATTCCATTCGAGGATGAATATTGCAAACACCTTAAACATCCAATAATAATCAAGAACAAGAGTCAAATTTAAATCTATCTTATGCATGTTATATAATGGAAGAAAAATTAAGATGATATAATTCTCGGCTTCATGCAGATGGCCAAGTATGGATGAATATGAAAGAAAGCAAACACATGGCGTGATTTTTAATAGACTTCTTCAACTCATCCCTAAGGTTTTTGATAGTACGCCTAGACCCCAAATCCAATAAATAGAACAAATCAACCTTCTTGTTCTGCATTACTTTAGAATTTGGTTTGTTATGTTTATGGGATGTTGAGAGTCTAAATGTAATATCAAAGATGGGGAATAAAAGCAGCAATTAAAAAAGTTTTTACTGTCAATGCCCATTAAAAATTTTCATTACGATCAATCTTTAAACATGCTGATTTAGCTATAATTTCATGCAAAAATAGAGCGGCATTCAAATATCCTGGTCCTCATCTTATGATAGCTTTGTCAAAAGTTCAGCTTGCAAAGTTTCTTCACATTATGATCAATAGGATTGACTACAAGTAGAATGCAACTGAAATAAGTGCAGAACTTCGTAAACACACACCTTTCCCGAGGTGAAGAGTACAGCACAATGAAATTAAAAAGATGGAGGGAACCAAATTAAGAGGAGAAAAAAATAATGTGCCAAGCATTAACGTAAAATATCAGATTATTGAAAGAAATAGAAATATAGAACTTTTTGTATTGATCCTGACTAGAGTTTGTATAAAATTGATTTTTAGCTCTCTTAGAAGAAGTTTGACTTGAAGATTTAAGTTTGCTAATTGCCAGTTAACTTTTTTTTAAACATTATTCTTAGTACTGTTGATGGAGGAAATCAAACTTGAAGGGAGAGACCGAAGCAAAATGGGATAGTGGTTTGCTCCTGTAAGAGGGTTAGTAATAGTAGAGAAAAAATGAGTAAAAAATAATCAAGGTAGAAGAAGGAGATAGAGATGTAAGGTAGTTCGGAGAGATCCTCCTACGTTCATCGGTCCGTGTAACCAAAAGATTCCACTAGAATTGAAGAAGGGGAGTTCACTAAGGGAGAATTACAAGAACTTTCTTTCTCTGTTACAAGAAAGGAAGGAAGGGAGTTTCTTTATCTCTCAACTTGTTCTAGACTTAGATGCATGTTATCTCGCTACCTTGCTTCCAAGTGACGAAGGGGTGACAGAGAGGAGGTATTTATGGACGTTCATGACATAAACTAGAGGGACCGGTGGAATATTCATCTATAACTGCTAGGACAAAGTGAGCGTTGTGGGACCAGTAGTCGAAGTAATGCTTTGTCGATTAATAGGCTGAGAACCTATAGGATTACGCTATGCGTCCATCTTACATAGATGTAATGACAGTGGAAGGTTCTTAAACGTAGGGACAGATCCTACTGCCAAAGGTATACAGTGATCTGACAAGAGAAAGTAGAGTTTATGGAGTAGTGAAGCAGGAGCGAATAAATTGATCTGCCTTACTGACATCCAAATAAAAGGAGACATCTGATACTGATGCGAGCTGATGGGAAGTCATGCTTATACAACATGAGTACCAGAGGCCTACTAAGAGTAGCAAAAGAATCCCTTACTGAGTGGTCCGGTCTTTTATCTTCCGACAGCTCCGTTCCAAAGATTTGTCCTATTGACTGGGCTTTCTAATGGGGGAGGTTGCTTGTGGTCCACGTGAATGGTCCTAATGAGACGTGATTTTCTTAGCAAATATTTAGCCTCCCAAGCAAATGGCATAATATTTCATATGCGGCAGTTATGCTTTGAAATATGAATAGTCGCGGCTTATTCATTTAAAGTCTTACGAAGCGATTCCTTTCCCTATTCATTTGAGTTGGGCTGACAAGAATTCTTCCTTGAGTGAAAATGAACGACTCTAAAAAGGAGATGAAGACAATCTTTGTACGGTTCACAAGAAAACGACCAGACGTTGAAGTAGTTGAGGTGCTAGTGCAACAATAGCTGGCGAAGGTTAGGTTCGTAGAGTCACTGAATGAAGTGGCCACCGGAAAACCTTCTCTACAGATGGCGTCACTAGCGTTGTTGTTGATGGCTCAAAAGTTGGAGAGATCATCTCTTTGATGGTTTACCTTTCTCTGAAGGAGAAGGGTATTCTGGAGGTGAAGCAAACACCGACTGGTAAGGAGAAAGTCCCAAAATGCTCCTCAACAGAGGATGTAGGCCCTTCGTCATTTGACGGTGTGGGGTTATTCTTGGAGGGTGCTGCCCGGCCAATTCTTCGGTGAAGAAGTAGCATTGTGTCACCTTGGAGCGGGCCACCAGTAACATTGAAGTCTATCCACTCCCTAGTAGGCTATTTGGGGTAGGCAAATCAGGGAGGATTGAGATAGGTCCTCCTTGATTCGGCTAGGGATCGCCACATTTCTCAATCGCTCTCAGAGTTCGCTTGTACGTAGTTGGATGCCGAGGTGTAGAGGATGTAAGTGGACAAAAGACACCTCTAAGGTGAGAACAAAGTTGGAGCGCTAATTGGAGTACAAAAGAATAGGGCCACCACCACAAACAAAATAGACACCAAGACAATTGAACGCTAGTTTGAGCGACTGCAGTAGAAGGTACTGGAGAAGAGCAAGGGTTTGGTGGGAAGATGGCAGCTTGAGGAAGCTTAATCTTTGGTTGGTAGAGGAGGTTAATAGAACCAGTAACCACGAAAATGCCTCCCTCTTTGATCCGAACCAGAGACTCAAGGCGACAGAGGAGAAGGCGGCCATCGCAACAACCAACAAGAGATCCTTAGAGAACAAAATAAGGCTCCTGAAGGACCTAGCCGATGTTCGGAAGATCCTGGAGGCTCACCGCCTTAGTCATGTGGAGAACTAGGACATCTTAGACTTTAGTCTGCAGAGGTTGGTGGACCTAAGCTTCTTGACAGAGCTGATGTTGCTTGATCCAGGCTGCCAAATTCTTGTGGGGCCTAGAGGTCTCGGGAGATTCTTCCATGGTGTGGAATCTTCCAGTTCGTAGAGAGGGGTGATGCTGTTGTTGGCTCTTACGTCCAAGGGGAGAAAAGTCTAAGGGCACCGAGGGTGACTACGGGGAATTATGCTAGTGGAAATGATGGCTGAGGAAGACCGTGCCTTAGGGAGAGTGATTCTAGAACCAAACTTTGTCTCTGCTTCTTATTGCCCTCGTGATTTTGAAACCACATCTTTATTTGGGTGGCTGTAACTTTATTTTTCTCTGTATCCCTATAATCAATATCAATCGAAAAGAGAAAGTACTTTGGCAGAAACATGTACCTTTCTTTTCCTAATTGAATGGAATAGAGTTTCCCTTGATCTTGTAACTTTCATGTACTCGTGCATTGATGTCCCTTTGTAACTGATGAATACAAGTAGTTGTGTCGATTCAATGAGTATGATGATTCGTGCATCGGGTTATATGAGTAAGAGGAATCCTTCCCACACATCATCCAAGGTAATTTTTCTTGCCAAAAAAGATGTCGCAATCAAATAGCATCTTAATGCAATTTTGTGATAAAGATGATGTATTCAAGAAAAATATTACATGTTATTATCTCGAAGAATATCTCAAAAGGCAAAGAGAGGCTTTTGTTCTTGTTGCCGATGTCAGGCATTAAATTTTTGAAATGCGTGCTAAGAAATGAAAAGGTGAAGGGTCGTGCCTTTTGAACTGTTCAATGGGACAAACAGGTGTTAGTTTGTCAGGTGGCATGGTAAAGTGACACTTCGTCTTCTATGTCATAGGCAAGGATTATAAACGAAGAGTTCCTTAACCTTCCTTTCTTCTTTGTCTTCTTATACTAAGCACCTATCATTCTGTGCATTCAATTTTCCTTGGTAGTGATGCAATCTGTTCCTTCCAACTCTACTGAGAGACTCACCGTCCCGGACATGGCCGCTTGTTTCCAGTTTTAAAATTTTAAAATTTTAACATTTAGGCCTTTAAGTGAAAATATACCAATTTGGTCATTTTTCTAATATTTTATTATTAAAATTTTTAAACTACTTGTTTACCTCACTTCCCTATCCTCTCTCTCCTCTCTCTCCTCTCTCTCTTGCAGGCTCGCCCCTCCCCCACTCCCTTTGTAACTTTTTCTTCTCTCTTCTCTCACTCTCTCTCCCCTCTTTCCCTCTCATTTTCTCTTGCTCCTGTCGTGGAGTAGGCAGGGAGGGTGGCAGGCAGCCTTCCCTGTCCCCCACTCTCTCTCTAACTCACTCTCCCCTCTCTCTTCTCTATCCTCTCTCTCTAAGTAGGCAAAGAGGGAAGGGGGCGCTCGCCCCCTCCCATCCACTCTCTTTAACTCCCTCTTTCCTCTCTCTCTCTCCTCTCTCTCTCTCTTTCTCGTTCTCCTATCTGGGCTAGGAGGACCACCCGCCCCCTCCCCCACTCACTCTCTATCTCTATCTCCTTTGTCTCTCTTTTCTCTTTCTAAATTATAAAAGGACTCAATTTATAATTATATCAAAAGTGAAAGACCCTAATGTTAAAATTTTACAATTATGAATCTGAACGATATTATGCTTTAAACCCAATAACCTAGATATAACTTACCCAAAAGTTTATATAGACCCTTTTATTACTGTATATAGATAAAAATATTTTTAGTTAAATTGATTTCTTTTTAGATAATTAAATTTTAATTCATAAGAAAATTGATTTGATTTTGAACGAAGATAAAATAATTGAGGGTTAAATGTAATTAGCAACATTGTAATATTTGTTGCAGACTGGTTGTAATTGAATTAACAACCTGAGATTTGTGTTGCATCCTTTCACTCACTAGTCAATCATGTAAAGGCTAAATCTCATTTAAATGTGTGTTGGTGATAGAAATCAATTTTAGAGGAGTCTGGAGAATAATGGGATCATCGTTTACTCCTACATAAGTGTTAGTAGCAATAAAAAAAATGTATATTAGAGATAAGTGAGGGTTACAATGTATTTAGGTGGTTCGGATATATCCTCCTACATTCATGTCTACTGACCAACTCAATCAAAGAATATAACTAATAAGGAAAGCTCACCAAAGGCGAATTATAAAGTATCCCTTCGCTAGCCTTTGATTTAGCTAAGGCTTTCTCTTGTCCCTTCAAGTGATGATAGAGGGTATTTGCAGACATTCTTGATACCAATTAGTAGGGATATGTGGAATATATGTCTGTAACTGTCATAAAGAAGTAGGCATTGTGACACCTATAAATGGAGAAGTGGTCTTTACTAGTTGCTAGCTTAGCAACTCGTAAGATGTTATGTGTCTTCAGATCTAGTCTACTATAGACACAATGATGATGGAAGTTTAGGGGCCGTAAGGACATATCTTGCCGTCAAAGATATGCGAAGATTTGCGAAGAGAGAGTGGAGCTCATGGTGTAGCGGAGGGAGAGCAGATAAACTGGCTTGCCTAGCTGGCGCTCGAATGAGAGGGACATCCGCTACTCGCGTGGTCTGATATTTGGATTATACTTGTAGAGAACAAGTACCAGGACCCTGTTACGAGTAGTACGAGAAGCCTCCCACTTGATGAAGCGGCCCTTGAGGCTTGGGGATTCGGCTCTGGTGGCTCACTAACTCAACCTCTTGGCGGAAGAGGTGGCTAGGGGGACACATGGACGGTTGTGATGAGGTGCATGACAATACTTCTATATCTGAGATACATAATATTACAGTATAGTATTAGAGTCAATCGCCTGTAGTAAAATGTAGTTCAAGGATGAACCAGGTAAAAGCTGGTGGTACTGTGACACCGCGACCAAAGAGGGTGGGGAATGACCTGTAACGCTCCAGTCCGAAGAGAGCGGGGAATAGAAAGACTTATGGTAGACTTTAGGATGACAGAGAGGTAGGGACTCCTGATAGATTTCTAGGTTAGAGAGAAGGACATAGATATGAATTGTCTACATCGAAAAGAGGAGGAGATATTCTAATCATATATTTGCATATTTTTAAAATTATTTAATATCAAATCATTCATCGCTTATTTGCATTTAAAATTAATTCCGCATTTTTCCTTTACAGTTTTCCATTTTCAAGAGGACAATCCCTAACGGAAAAATGTATGTTCGGATAACTTCATGAAAAAAAAGGTTTTTCATCAAATTCTTCAAGCAAGGTAACTCTTGAGGAAATCACATTGGAACTAAAAGTTAGAGAGAGCAGAGTTAGGGCATAAGAAAAATGGAGATTTTTGCCAAGATTGGCCCAAAGCTAGAAGCGCATCAAGCATTCCGTCATTCTAGAAATTACAAGAGTTCCGGGAAATTTACAGGAACGACCAAGAATGAAGAAATCTCCGAAGCTCCTTGGATGAAACAATGAATTCACCGAACAATTATAAAAATCAAGTGAAAGGTACGCCAGGTGGACCTAACCTTTCTGCCGGAGTGGTGGTGGTGTCCGGAGCTGGAGCCGGGTGACGAAGCCTTGGCATTGCCGTCGTCGGCGATACAAGCAGCTCGCGTTCTCTCTCTCTCTCTCTCCCTCTCCCCCGGCTACCCTTAGCCAAGAGCGAGGTTTCTCGTCTTTAACATTATTTCAATTTGTGAAATAGAAAAATTATTATTTTTATTAAAATATACATATATAATGTAAAATAAATCTTATTTTTTCAGGATTTGTGGGTGAGCAAACTTAACTGATGTTTTGAATTGTAATTTATGTTAAAAATTATAATAACTAACAGAGTATTTTTCGCAGCTCAAATCAAATAATTCCTAAAAAATTCTTTATATTATTATATTAAAACATATTAAAAATACGAAACTTGTTAATTATTATTTTAATAAAAAATTAAAATAAAATTAATTTTTTACATTAAAATATATATAATATAAAATATAATTAAATTTTAAAATTAAAACTAACTCCTTATCTAAAGATACAGTAACTAAAGATATGAATAATATTTTATCAAAAAATATGAATAATATAATCAGGATATTATTATTATAATTTGTATAACATGTAACTAAATACATGAATAAAAGGAGCTAGCGGCACAGTAAATTATACGCAAGAACTTACTTTGAAGTATCTAAATATAAGTTAAAATAATAAGTAATTTGCCTTAAAAATTATTCATATCTCATATTTTATATAAACTTTAAAATAAAAAATTAATTTTATTTCACATTTTAAATATATCACAATATCACATCAGATGAAAACCAGCTATTTACATTTTACATATATTTTTTCACCAAAATTACCCGAAAATTAACTTTAAATTGAATAAAATTAACCCACAATCACTTCTAACAAAAACTCTAATTACTAGAACCTACTAAATACTTGATGGCTACTCAAATAGATTGGTGCAATAATAGAAACTACTATTTCTAACAAGAAGATGATACCCATCTTCAAACATATATAGAAGAGCAAAACCATAATGCAAATATGATACAAGTAATGTGCACAAAGCAACTTTAGTATGATATGTAAGCCTTGGTAATAGGAAAAAACGATTAAAACTGATTAATCTTAATCAAGTTGAAGCAGATTTGACTCGAAATCAAAAATTTATTTTCAAATTATGGCATCTTCTCAAAGTAGACTCAATTCAAAACCAAGGTAAAGAAATTCCCAAACATGTACTTCGACCAAATTCAATTCCACTAGATGATGCATCATAACTTTTTAATAATAAATACAATGGTTTTGCACCAAAATTCATCGCACTCGTAATGTCAAATATGTTCTAACATTAACGCTAATAAATTTTGATTCATGAAAACATGTTCTAACATCACCATTAAGCACAAATCTTGTATGAGTTGGAGTCATATAAACATATGAGCACAGATTTTCAACAGCACAATAACTCCATAATCCCATATTTACATGCAAGTGGCTCTCTAAGTCACTATGTACATAAAGCAAGCCACTTAAATGTCTCTCCTTCATGTTGTTCTTATTAGGTGTCATGCTAAACCCTTTAAGATGTAATTCTTTTAATGCGGATTACTCTAATGTACTCACACATCTCTCTTAATATCAACAACTCAGTTACACAAATCATATAAAAACTTTAGCCACTTACCTATCCAACATTCACTCATATGATACAGCTACTTGGATTTCAACTTAATAAAACATGCACTTTTACATTGCACACAACTTTCTAATGCATCAAATAATTGTTGTTCTCCATTTTAAACATTTAATTATGTGACTTTCGCAAACTGGCATCCTCTATACTTCGTTATTGTGAGTAATCAACCCAACAATGCTAAATAACAAGCTGAAACTCTATGCTAACAAGTATTAAAAAAACCCACTGCCTCGTACATTAAGGGGGCGTTTGGTTCAATATTATCTTGATGTTATGTTATGTTATCTAAAGAAAATAAATATTTAGTTTAATGACATCTATAAATAATCTTATATAAGATTATAGAATCATTAGTCAAAAGATGACATCTAGATGTCATGACATTTAGATTACATGATATGGTATATCACCAAGATAACAACGAACCAAACGCCGCCTAAGTTCTATTCAAGTAATTATATGGTATATTATTCAACTTATGAGACACAATGTTAGCTGTGAACTATTAAACAAGTCAATATTCCAGTAACAGGGGACGGAACTCTATTGATATGCATCAATTTGAGTGCAGTATCAATTTTCTACTAATAATATTTGTGTTCAACAGCATCAAAAAAAGAAATAAAAAATCATAAGACAGTTTGTTCATGGTTTATGATGTTTATCTAGATTAATTGTTCGCAAGCATATTGGTTGTTGTTGTGATTGATGACAATGTGAAAAATTGATTGTTTCGTTATTTAGATAATATTGTAAAAATTACAACACTGTCATTTTAAAATGACATCTAGATGTCACTCTCATCTAGGTTTCACCTTAATTGTAATGGAGAGAGGTGAAGTTAAATAAAATTTCTATTATAATCTTTAAATATTATGACATTGAACTAAACAAACAATAATTTAGAGAGAACACAACAATATAGATATCACCAATATCAAGATAACATGAATATCTAAATAGCAATTTACCAAACAAGTGCAGAATAATCATTTCAGCATTTTAAGATACTAATATGATAAGTAACTTTCAGAGATCCAATGGAAGCAGAAAACAACCAAATGGTGTTCTACAAATAAAACAGTTTTTTTTTTATATATCTCGAAAAAAAATGATCAACATCAGAAAATTCTTTTTATTAAATGCAAAACTACTACAATCATCCATCACAAGGAAACAGACAAACAATCAGTAACAGTTGATTCATCAACCAATAAGCAACATCAAAAGAAAGAAAACTGAAAGCAGATTCTGGAATTTAAAGTATATCTCACAAATTCTCCTTATATCGCTCGCAGTCATGAACTAAAGTAATGATAACAGTATTCAGCAAGGATTCATCAAACTAGGTAGAGAAAGATTAAACATCCAGAGGACAGAGCGGGACTTAAACGGGGCTTAGAAGCTGAGCTAGCTGGGGCTTTGGCTCGGAGTTCATACCGATGAGGATGATGAGCGGGATGAAGCCGTAGTGAGCGACGACTTTGGCCTTCTTCATCGCCCAGGTGCTCCACACCTTGACGCACTTCGAGGCCGACCGGTTCTCCGCACCCTTGGAACCCTTGCCGGACTTCCCCTTGCCCTTTGAAGCAGCTTTGGAAGCCATGGCTGAGCCCTCACCAGCCCCCAACAATCGCCCTACCTCCTCAAAAACCCTACTCGTTTTTTGCCACAACAATTGTTCCCGACTTCGGCCGACCAAATTTAAAAAGCGGCGTATTTTTATTTTTATTTTATTATTATTATTTTTTTAATAAGGCGGCGTAGTTTCCATTAACTCAATTTTTTCATTTTAATTTATAATTAATTTGAATTTTATTAATAATATATATTTAGATTTTTTAAAAATATTTTTAAAAATTTTAAATTTTTAAATATATGATATAAGATATATTTTTTATAAATTAATAAATAAGTACACATATCATAGATATAAATTTAATTAAAAATAATTTATAATATGCACTTGACATAAAATTAATTTTTAAATTATAAAATAAGATAAAAAAAATTTAATTTGGTTCAAATCAAAAATTAATTTTAAATAAAAATATATTAATTAGCTCAAATCACTTATACAATTATTTTTATTAATTTTTTATATTTATTTCATATTATATATATATATATATTTAAATATTTAAAATATTAATTTTATTTTACTTTAGTGTAAGTCTTATGCTCTAATTATTTTACTTTAAATTATTATATTAATTTTTAAATTTAAAAAATCTAAATTATTATCAAAATATGCTACTAAGAGGAACACAGAGTTATGAAACTGAACATGTATAATCTCTATATTTGTCCGTATGTTCCTACTAACTAAACAAAAACTAAAAGGGGAACATTATATAATAACAATCAAGCTTTTAATCTCATTAAGTGAGATCGACTACATGAATCTTTTGATTTCATTGCATTCTATCAATTTAAAAATTTTATCTAAGTTTAAGTAACTAAAATAATTTCTTATAGTTTTTTGCTATGTCTTTTTTGGTCTCTCTTCCTCATTGTATATGAGCAAAATCCAATAACTTTATTTTTCTAACTGGAGCTTTAATATGATTTATATGTCCAAACTATCTAAGCCAACTTTCTCTAAGTTTATCCTCAATTAGTACAACACTAACTTTCTTTCGGATATACTCATTTCTTATTCTATTTTTTCGTATATGTCCACACATCCATATTAGCATCCTTATTTTTTACAATATTTATTTTATTTGTATGTTTCCTCTTTGCAGGGCATCATTCAGCATCATATATCATCGTTGATATTATTACAATTTTATAAAATTTATTCTTAAGTCTGAATAAAATTTTTCTATCGCACAAAAAAGAGAACTTTATAAGCGGTTTGTATACATTAAACTGCAAACTCGATCTTACATTAAACGCCCACTAAATAACTTCATAGATAAAACGTTTGTAAGGCTTAAAACTGCCCTACCACTTGTGTTATACTGATAAAGCCCATTTGTTGTCTTCATGCACGTAGCTGAAGCTCAGAGGTTTGAAATAAAATTTTTAAAACAGGTGTAATTAATGTTTAGTTAATTAACAGGTTGCCCTTCCGCAGCCAAATTCAACACATGGTTTGTTTATTTGTAAGATTTAAATTTAATAAGGTTAAAATTAAATTTTCGATAAAAATATTTTTTTTTATTAAAAACTATGAATGACGTGAAATAAAATTAATTATTATATTAAAATATGTAAGAGATATGATATAAAATTAATTATTATATTGAGATATGTGAGAAATATAATATAAGTTAATTTTTTATTTAATAATGTGTGTAAAATGTGAAATAAAATTAATTTTTAATATTAAATTTTTTGTGTGATGTGATATACCTGTTTGAAATTAAACTAAATTTATTTTGAACTGCTAAACGAA
>KZ451969.1:1557837-1578503 GCA_002786265.1 Apostasia shenzhenica | reverse complement strand
CTCTCCTTAAATTTCTCCATTAAACTTCTTAATAAATGAATGACTTCTATAGTAGATCTACCTGGCATAAAACCAAACTGATTCTCTGATATCTTAATATTATGGCGTAACCTTTGTTCGATCACCCTCTCCCAAAGTTTTAAAGTATGACTCATTAATTTAATTCCTCTATAATTGGCACAATTTTGTACATCGCCTTTGTTCTTATAAATAGGTACTAATATACTCTTTCTCCATTCATTTGGCATCCTTTTAGTCTTCAAAATCATATTAAACAATCTAGTAAGCCAAGAAACTCCTTCATCTCCTAAGCATTGCCAAACATCAATTGGGATGTTATCTGGTCCTACTGCTTTTTTATGCTTCATCTTCTTTAAAGCTTTCCAGACTTCAGCTTTACTAATACGTCGGATGTAAGAGTAATTTTTACATAAAAAATTCCTATTTGAAATATAACACCAATTCTGGGAACCAATTCAAAAAGAATTTCAGAATGTGAACCAATATGATAATCAACCCATATCTTTAGCTAAGTTAACAAGATCATAAATTACAATAAGTACAAGCAAGCAACTAATGATAAACTGGAAAGTAATCATTGAAAAATGGGTAACAACACTTACAAACATATCTGTGCGCAGCTGGCATAACAACACTTAAAGCCTCACCTGATTCTCTCCAAGCCAGCTGGCATATTCAAGATCAATTTTTCTTGCAGGGATGCTAGCATCTACAAGGAGGAAGACTGAAACTAATGTCTCCCTCTTCAAGAGATAAGTTTTGGTGAAATCATCCCAATTGATTCTAAGTTCTTGAGGAGCAGCAGCATATCTGTGCGCATGGAATTACAGTACAAATTACATTCATGACAGACGTACATACTAGACAGTTAAAAACCAATTAGGATGACGAAATGTAATCAGTGGAAAAATATAATGAGTGAAGCAGCAACTATTAAATCCATCATATCCAAAAAGAGTCATAAAAAGAGTGTTCCTGTTCAGTCAATATATTTTTTTGTAAGTAAACCAATTATCCATATTCAATAATGCTGCTATCAAAAAGTGTGTTTTGACCTAGTAGAACAGTTTCTGCTGATTATGACCAAGTTAATTTGCACAATTCCGTATTAGGACTACTTGTGTTAGGGAACACATAAAGATTCATTGACATCAAATCAAGGGTGAAAACATTATAAAATTTTTCTTTTTCGTTCTCTTATTTGATTAATTTGAAATTCATAATACGTAACACAAAATTACAACCAAATTACTACACAATATCTTTACTATATTTTGTGCATAATATCTCTATCTTCCCCGTGTGCCTATGTACTTAAAATAATCAACTAAATATTAAAACATACATCATTAAAGAGTGTAAATAATCAACAGTATAAAGAATAATAATTAGGATAAATATACATCACATGCATGCTTGGAATAACATGTTATTATATAAAGGATAATTACATCTAGATTCCTGAGTTTAGAGCCGTTCGCTCGAGAATGGAAAGTCAACAAGCGTACATTGCATTTGTAAAATTTTCTCTCTTGAGACAAGTTGATTTCGCCATAGAGGTGATAACTCTAGGACTTCAGAGTTTCTAGGGATCGACGATTTCCTACAAATGTAAGCCTCTGTAATTAATTACCTATCTTTCATTGGAAGATAAAATTTTTAATCAATGAGGAAGATTCTTTCATTACATTGATGACCCAGACCCAAGGAGCCAAGATAGTTGCATTCATAATGGTTGCCTTCTAGGTAAAACCAGTTGATATAAGTTCTCTTCACTAGATTTATCTAGCTAAGATTTACTCACTTGTGATCTTTTACCATTTCCTAACCCAACACATTGAACTTGCGAGATAGCACTTCAAAGGGCATGGTAGTCTGCTATCAAAGGATAAGCATCACAAACCTTGCGGAGAACTTAGGATGAGCCTTTGGCTTTGTTGGTACCATATTGAATTGAATATATTCAGTCATCAAGGACTACCTTGGCCAGACCGAAATAAGCATTTCTTTTAGTCAGTATTTTTGAAGGAGAGATTGCTTCGAAAATGACTTCAATGCATGAGTTCGATCATGCAATTGTGGTCATAGACTTTCCAGAGATTTATTCCATGTATGCGACCTTAAAATAGGATCTCTTTTAAGGTCGTGTGTGAAGAAGTGATCAAAGGAATAGGTTTAAAAATTTGGTTCGAAGAATTCCTTCGAAAAGAGAGTTCGATTTCCCTTGGACAGTTTTCCATGAGAGGATGGGTTCAAACGCTTGGTTCGAATAAAGAATATCAAGTTTCCACTTCACCAGTCTTAGCCATTGATAGATTTGGGTCTCTGGCTTCGTTCGAAAAAGATGAGTACCAGATGCCAGGAATTGTTATCGACCCAGAAACCACCCTTAATATTATATTTCTCAAGGATTGGCTGGTATTAGTACTAGAGAGCTCAGGAGTTGGTGCTGACATGTTTGCTGTATAGGGGTCTCGAAAAACTCAATAGGTTGAAATTGAGGTAGAGAGCTACCTTTTCTTTTCCAGCCTTCTGCGACTACTTTGAAGGAGGTTTTGATCAGCATTCGTCCTGCCTGGCTGTTCTACAGGCGTGGTTCTCAAATTACTTTAAAGATGTATCATTCAAATCGCATCAATAGGCAATTTGGGTTCTTTCAAGTATGTCCCAAGGATAGGCATCCATCAATCCCTGAGGTGAAGAGTCCTTTCGACTTTTCCTCTTTATCTTTGCCTGGCCAACTGGAGGTAACTAGTAGTTTTTGGGCAATAATATTCTCTTTTGGCACTAATTCAAGTTTTCGAATCATGCCTTTGAATGAACCCACTGGAGTTTCATACAAGAAGCTTAGATGATTTTGTAAGTACTTTTGGTGGCATTTTCGAACATGGGGGTAATGTGTATTCCAGTAATGAGTATTTGAGATCTTTGAAGGGCTCTTCTTCGAAGCGACGTAGCAAGCCTAGCTCATAACATTGTTTGCTTTTACTTATTTGAGCGCGATCACTTCGGCCCACTTTGAAAAATAATCAATTGCAGTCAAAATATATCGATTCCCGGGTGATGACAGTGGGTCAATGGGGCCTATTATATCCGTCCCTCAACTCTCAAAAAGCCAGGACGATATTATCGGGTGCAATAGATTTGGCTGCTGATAAATGACATTTCCATGTACCTGACATTCATGGCATTTAGTAGCATAGCCAGTACAATCATTTACAATAGTTGGCCAGTAATAACCTATTATTTTGATTTTCATCATCATTTTTGGCCTCGATTGATGGGCTTCACATCATCATTTTCATCTTCACTTTTCTGACATCTTCTTGGCCTAAACATCATAGCCAAAATTGTTTGAAGGACCTTTTGTATAAGACTTCAACCACATAAGCAAAGCGCATAGCTCTATTCTTTATTTGAAATGTAAGTGAGGGATCTTGTAGGAATTTTCCCTCCTTAAGAAAGTCAATGAGGGGTTTTCTCCAATCATTTGTGCTCTTAACAGATGCAATTGTCCTTCCGAGTTTTGGCTAGCATTCCTCCGCTTTATCTTGTTCTAGATTTCTTCTGATTTCTTGTTGCTCGTCTCCATATTGGGGTATATGTCCTTTTGTGACGTTGGTAATAGTAGAGTGCAAAATTCCTTTTGTTCACATTGTTATTAATACAGGCTCTTTTTTGACCATTGCGAATATATCGTACAATTCCTCCTTGCGAGGTGACAGATTATGCCAATACCGGCTCTGATAATTAACATATTGATTTGTTGCAAGTATTTAAGGGAGGATGCACCATCAAAGTACAGTTCCCATGCAGACGTTTTCTCGTTTGAATAACTTCGAGAATTTGTTCATCAAGCAGTTTATCATTTAAAGGTGAATTTGCCGGGAGGGCATGTGCTACCAAAAAGTCTGCAAGTGCCTGCCCTTTTACAGTTTTTTGAGGCACAAAAGAAATATTATATTGTTGTAATAACACTGCCCATCGCGCTAACCTTCCTGTTAGCACTGGCTAGGTCATTAAAAATTTCAGCGAGTCAATTCTTGATATCAATATGTCTTTATGAGCCAACAAATAATGTCGGAGCTTCTGGATGGCAAATATTAATGTCAAGCAGTGTTTCTCGATTGGAAAATGCCTAATTTTCATCTCAATCATACGTCAGTTGAGATAATATAAGGCTATTTCTGTACTTTCCTCAATTGTGTTGGGCTAAAAGTGCCCCTAAAGACTCATCAAGGGCTACTGTATATAGAATTAGCGGTCACCCTGGTGTAAGAGCGGCCAGGACTGGAGGGCTCATCAAATATTGCTTAAGGCTATCAAAGGCCTTTTGACATTCATTATCACATTCAAAAAGAATATTTTCTTCATGAGCCGCCCAAATGGTTGACATCTTCCTGACAAATTAGAAATAAAGCGTCTTATATACGCTAAGTGCCCTTGCAGACCTCTTAACTGCTTAAGACTAATCAGCGGAGGCATATCTATGACCGCTTAATTTTAGATGGATTTATTTTTATGCTTCTGTGCGGGATTACAAATCCTAAATTTTTTTCAGAAAACACAAAATGCACATTTTAGGGGGTTCATTTTGAGATCATACTGTCGTAATCTTTCAAATGCAATTCTAAGGTCTTTCAGATGATTATGCTCATCTTTACTTTGGACAACTAAATCATCTACATAACATTCAACTTTATCATGAATCAAATTATTGAATAATTTGGTCATTGCCCTTTGATAGGTTGCCCCAGCATTCTTAAATCTAAACGACATTATAGTATAACAGAAAATACTGATGGGCATTCTGAATGCGTGTGTTTTTCATCTTCGGGTACATTTTGATTTGATTATAACCCAAAAAATCATCCATAAAAGAAAACATATCATGTGTTGACATGTCGTTGATCATCAGTTCTATTATTGGTAATGAGAAATCGTCTTTTGGGCACGCCTTCTTTAGATCACGAAAATCAATACAGACATATTTGTCCATTTTGTTTTCATAGGCATGATATTGGTGATCCAGTCGGCATAATTTCCTCTAACAAAACCGGCCTTTATTAGTTTTTCGGTTTCAATTACAACTTTTGTTTCAACTTCTAGTCTCATCCTTCTTGGAGCCTTTTTTATCGAGGATGCTTTAGCCGATGTATTACTACGTCAGGGGACAATCCCCACATTTCTGCATAATTCCAAGCAAAACAGTCTTTGAATTCTTATAATAAGGACGTGATTTGTTGGATTTCTTTCTCGAACAATAGGTCGCTTACAAATGTAAGCCTTGGATCGTCCTTAGTCCCTAAATTAATTTTCTTTAGTTCATCAACTGTTGCTTGACCTCCTTCAAATTCATCAGGGGTGGGGGGAGATTTCTTCCTAACAAACTTCTTCATTTGTCGATGCAGCTGCTATGATCACGTAGAAACACTTTATCCAGGCCGAAATGAATATCTTCATTCAATTGAGTGTACTTTCGAAAGGGAGATATGCTTTAAAAACTTCGATGCAAAAGACTTCGGAAGCAACCTTCAAAAATGGCTCTTGATACTTAAAAAAGATTGCTTCGAAGACGATCTTTTGATGTCTGAGATTTGTGTGAACAACCTTTGATGCATGAAGAGATGGCTTCGAAATATCAAGCACGATATATGATGAGACTGCTTTGAAGACAATCTTTAATATATGGAGAGATTGCTTCGAAATATTGTGTATAATGTCAAAGAGGAGCTACACGATGTTTGCAGTTCGAAGGAATTAGTTCAAAGCTTTGGTTCAAAAAGGTTCCTTCGAAAAGATTGTTTCATATCCCCTAGCGCTTTATGGGAGGATAGGCTTGAAAGCCTTGAGTCGAAAGCTTTGGTTCGCAAGATTCTTTCGGAAAGATAGTTTCATCTCCCTTAAGTAAAGCTTCCTGGGAGCATAAGTTCGAAAGTCTTGGTTCCAAAGGATCTTTCGAAAAGATAGTTTCATCTCCCTCAAAGTCTTATGGGAGGATAGGCTTGAAAGCCTTGGGTCGAAAGAAAGTGTCAAGTCTGCACTTCAACATTCTTCGCCTTCAGGGATTTTAGATCTTTGGCTTTGTTCGAAAAGAATGAATGCCAGATGTCAGGAGTTGCTGACTCAAGCACCATTCTTAATTTTATTTTTCTCAAGGAGTTGGCTGGTATTAGTGCAGCATAAGGGGATGTTGTTGTTATGCATACTGCCTGGAGGCACCAAAAGAATTCAATAAAGTTCATCATCATGTTTCTCCTTGTTTTAGATAGTGTTCACTCTATAGACTCCACTAGGGACTGATAGCAGATTTCTATAGCGATTCACTGGGGATTTCTTGTTGATTTAAGGCAATTTTACCATTAGATTAGCCAAAGGATCATGTACTTTTATAATTTTAAAATATTGTGTTATTTTGGCCTCTAAAATTCAGAGATTTAGACTTGTATTTCTTAGTTCATAAAAGCTTCTTTTAGCTTTATGGCCTATCAAAGATCTCAAGATCTATCTTTCTAGATCATTCTTAGAGAACAGTCATGACCAGCATAAGCCTTTAAGTTCACTGAAGAGAGAGGAAGAGTATAGAACCCAGCCGCAGCAGAGAACGCTCACCAGTCTTCACTTCGTTTGCTCACTATCTTTTGCCTGCACTTAAAACACTTCAAAGTTCCAGCTAGCCTTTAAAACAGCGGTAGTCCAGCCAGAATCCAACAACAACAACACCACCACCAACCCCCTTTACTCTCGTCCGGGGGGGTATTTATAGGCGCCACTGATGGTCATCCCATTGTGTTTTCAACTAAAGTCAATGACTGATTCTGTCAAAATCACAGTTCTTCGAAGGTTGTCTTCAATGGGAGAAGCCTGGTTTCGCAGAAGCTCCTATCTCAGTTCATTTGGATTTGCAAGGACTTTGGGTCTATCAAAGGCATAGGGTCTTGTGCTGTTGCTTAGAGTTTCATCCATAGATGCCTCTGATTCATTTGGGCCGCTTTTTCAAAGACTTATTCCTTCAAAAATGGGAATAATTTCGAAAACATCAAACCTTTTCAAACGTCATCTGGACCGTTACTGTTTCATTTTGAAAACTTTTTTAACTGCAAACAGGCGATAAAGACAGTGGTTGGCTAGCGGAAGGCGGCTCGACATGCACCGATGCAGAGCCGACAGGCACTCCAGTAGCAATCGGCATAACATCAGCACCTGTTAGGAGGCTACCGACAGGTTTGCAAGAAGAGCATGTTGTTGCTCCTATGCTTGGCTAGCCACTACCAGTGTGACGTCCCCCTTACGAGACACCACACGTAATGTCCCGAAAGGAACATCACGAAACTCTCTTAATTCATAGGGAAGATTATACATAAAAACTTTTAACAAAACAGATTCGTTTATCTCATACAGCGGAAGCAAAATAATTAAATAACAAACTGATACTATAAACATCATGTTTAACACATAATTATTTATACATAAACTATAATTTACATCTAGCTTATACAGTAAGAAAAGGATCAAATTGAAATAAAAATCCCCCCTGATTAGTACCTGCCAATAAAGGCATCAGTCCACCGACCCTAAGACTGAGTAGACAATAAGCACTAACTTGCTAAATAAAACTATTACAAGCAAACATACATCATACTTTCTTATCAGCATGAATAACAAATGATCAAGACAATTTGACAGTCATAATATAAATGCTGATATCACATTAACATGCAATATTAATAATACGCTGTAAATCCTTTTTATTCTTTATATTTTTATCTTTTGGGCCTCAGTTTCATGGTCTATGTCACAACTACCTCTTTTTCATCATCACATATACATAGGATCCTTGGCAACTCTTAAAATATCTAGAGGAGTGCCACATAACATACAACTATCCTGGCAGGTTGTTTACACATCTTGACAACCATTCCCAACATTTAGCAGGTTACCAATCATCTGGCATTGGCATGGCTCGAGCATAGGCAGCGACATAAACACATCAAGAAACCTTTTTTAATACATTGTCGGTCTTTAAAACATCTTATAATCACATCTAATTATTCCAAATTCACAGATCATATTTTGCCTTTTGATTTGATAAACAACTTAATTAAATATATCATCTTTCTCTTAATATTCTTATACATTTATTTCACATAAAAATTAATATTTCATTCCACATGTAGCTTAATCAGAATCATGCAAATAACGAAACATATGAAACATTATGAGCAGTAATAATAATTCCTGTAACATGAATTCAACTATAAAACAAGCATTTAACTATACATGTCATTTTTAATTCAACATAATACATAAAATCACATATATCAAATTAATTAATTAACCGATAAATTTAATTTACTAAACAATTTAGAACTCTTGCCTACCTCTTACACGTCATTTTGATTAAGCCGGAGAAATACAAAGAAATTGGACGAGAAAAACCCCGCTTTGATTCCTTCTTCTTCTTCTTCCCTGCTGTTGTTTGCGGTTGCTGCTGGCGCTGAGTTCGGCGAAACGGGCGAACAGAGGGGAGCGGGCGCAGGCGCAGGCACGGGCGCGACACGGGCGAAACAAAGATGGAGAGAGAGAAAGAAGCTTTTCTCTCTCCAAGCGCGGGCGACACACGGAAAACGGCAGCGTGAAGGTGGTTCCTGCGGCAGAGCTTATCCCGGGAAGTTGCAATTTAGTCCCTCTGTTTTCATTCTCTTATAAATAGGTCCGAAAATATTATTTTTGAATCCAAAACAATTTCAATTTTAAAACTCCTAATCATTATTCTTTGGCCGTCACAACCAGGGAAATCGGTGGCTGGACCTGAGAGGAATTGACAATGCCTGCCAGCGATACTGGAGGCACTGCATTGATGGCCCTTGCCTGATTAAAAATGATGATCATGGCCTACAGAAACCCAGTCTAGTGATCGCGCCCAGTCTGCACGGAGTATCAAGAACTAGCCCTATTACGAAAATAGGAAACTCCCTCTTAATCAGCATTGGGAGGGGCGTTGACTTGGCCCTTGTTCTTAGCAGGCCTTGCGTTTGACTGCACATCTTGCTCACCAAAGAAGGATTGCATTCCATCCTGCGTGAGGGCCTTAGATGTTGGAGAAATTCTACTGAGGACAAGCTAGCCGACCAGATCAGCTGAGCGATGGCGCAAGAAGATAGCAAACCACAAAAAAAGGATATAAGGGTTAACGTGATTCGGAGCCGGTCCTCTTAAGTCCACTCGCTAGCACCCAAAAAACAAGAATTACACCGAGTGTTAAAAAGTACAAAGAGTCTGAACCCTTCTCTTTAGGCTGAACACAAGAAAAGATCAAAGAGATAGCTGGAAAAAAAGCCTAACATATCTTGAGAGACCATATTTATAGTTGAGGTGGATGATTTTTGACTATTGACGTGCATTCTGAGATGTTGACACAAGACCTAAACATTTTGGGATTGTTAAGGACGAGATATCCTTTTGGGGTGTCAAACGCATGCTTTATCCGGATTGCTCCTACCAACCCCAGGCAAGCATATAAAGAGGCGCACCTTGCTATCCTATGTTGACAATGTGAGTTCCATTGTCTCGAACAATGAGAGGTGTGTTGGGGAAGATAGCACCTTGTCTTTGGGGGGGAGACACCAATGGACCTTGAATATAGACATTAGGCTTTAACATCGGGAAGCATCTTCAAGTGCATGACCCTGGGCTCAAACACATGTAGGCTTGAAAGGGCCATGTTTTGTCTTTGTTGGTTACCACATTGATGGTTCTAATGTAGCGAGGGTCCCATATGTGAAGAACCAATACGCTTCTATGCCACTAAATCTAAAACATCTCTTTGACGGCATCCTGCCTCTCCCTTGCCATTACTCTTTTCTTTTGTGTAATGGGGAAGATGGTCTGAGATACGTTCAAATGGTGCTCGCAAACAGCCCTGTCCATGCCTGTAACATCTTCAGGAGACCATGCAAAGACATCGATATACTTGGAAAGAAAGGCGGTAACTTCTGCCTGCTGCTTCTCATTCAGATAAGATGAAACATTTACAATTTTGGAAGAGTCTTCACCCCCTAAGGCTACGTTGATGACCCCTTCCTGCGGTATGACCGACAGCATCAATAATAAATAATCAAGACAATTTAAAAATCATAACATAAATGCTGATGTTATATTAATATGCAATATAAATAATACGCTGCAAATCCTTTTTATTTTTTATACTTTTATCTTTCGGACCCCGGTTTCTTGGATTATGTCTCAACTGCCTCTTTTCATCATCACATATGCATAGGATCCTTGGCAACTCCTATACCCCGCAAATGAAAAAGTGCCACATATACAGCCATCCCTACTAGTTGGCAAGTTGTTTACATATCTTGGCAACCATCCTCGATAGTTGACAGATTACCATATCATATAACTTGAACATAGGCAGGGACATAAACGCGACAAGAAACCCTTTTTAATTCGTTGTCGATCTTTAAAATATCCTTATAATTACATTTAGTTGTTCCAAGTTCACAAATTTCATTTTGCCTTTAAACTTGGTAAACAACTCAATAATGCTTTAAATACACATCATCATGCTCTCGACATTCTTGTAGATTTATTTCAGCATAAAAATCAATGTTCTATTCTATGATTAATTAATCATGCAGCTTGATCAGAAATCATGCATATAACGAATCATTTGAAACAATAATAATTTCAGTAACATGAATTTAACTATAAAACAAGCATTTAACTGTTCATGTCATTTTTAATTTAACATAACGCATAAAATCACGTATACCAAATTAATTGATTAATTCACAAATTTAATTTAATAAACAATATGGAACTCATGCCTACCTCTTGTACGGCATGTTGATAACTCAATAAAGACTGTGAAATACGTGCAGAAATTCGAACGAGAAATAATCTGCTTAAATTCTTTTTCCTCCCCTTTCCCTCCTTCATCTTCTTCTTCTTCTTCTTCTTCTTCTTCTTCTTCTTCTTCTTCTTCTCCTTCTCCTTCTTCTCCTTCTCCTCCTCCTGCTGGTTACGGGTGCTGCAGCCACTGCTGCTGGCTTGGGCGGCACGAGCGGCAGACAGAAACCGAAAGAAAGAGAGAGAAAAGCTCCAAGCGTGGGTGACACGCAGAAAAGGGCAGAGGCGAAGGCGGTTCGGCGCTATTCCTATCTGATTTGGTGAAACAATGGCATTTTGATCCTCCTATTTCTTTTCTTTTATAAATAGGTCCAAAAATCTTATTTTTAAGTCTAAAAATATTTCTTTTAAGTCTAAAATAATTTTAATTTTTAACTCTAATATCATCATTCTTTGGGTGTCACACAGTCGGCACTTTTCATGAGCTTGAAGAACTCTTCGTCAGGAGATTTGCCAGCACGAAGGAACAAGTCACCCTCACAGGCATAACTCGGGAATAAAAGAAGGATAGATTTATCACTAAATTTGTCACCAGATGGTAAAGTATGAGCCTCAAATGAGACAACCCTAATGGAGGAGCATACGGTAGAACTGGTCATCACCAGTCTAGAACCTACGCCAGCAACATTCCTTCAAATGACGCCAACGTTTACCTTCCAAAAGTTGCTCGATAAAGTAGCAAATTTTAAAAAGATCAACTACAACCCTTGGAGATGGCCAAGATGCGCAAAGCGCACATAACCTAAAGATACGAAAAGTGAGGCTCGAGTTCCAACAACATACATTATTGAAAAGGGAAAGAAAGAGAACTCAAAGCCCTTTTCTACCGAGCCAATTCCCCATTATCATTCAATAGTGGGATCGAAAAAAAAAGACACACTCGAAGAGAAAAATAACAAAACATACTAATTTCAGCATGAATGTGTCAAGAAGTTGTCAACCATGCGCTCAAGACTAAACTTGAACATACTAAACCAAAGAGGCCAAAGAAAGTCGACAAAACTCATCACCACAACCACTGCCTCTATCATCACTGCATGAATCACCCTATTAAACACTGCTTCGTCTTCAAGGACTGAATTGAAGTGGCAAATTCACATTATTAGGTAAGGTGCTCGTTAACTCTCAAAAGAAGATGATGTTGACCACTATCGTGGGCACTTTCTCAAAGGAAAAGGAAGATGATGAAGAAGAACAGCGGGATCCTAATGCCTTTAAGAAAATCAAAAAAATCAAAAAATGCTAAAGGGAAATCCCAACTCAACGTGTATTGAAAAGATGGGCTTAGGCTATCCCACTGGTTCTCAAGGAGTAGCCTAGGCCTGCATTAATGAGAGCAGAGCTATCACATCCCAGACTCCAGTGAACATCGAAGGTGGTGAGTACAAAGACAAAACACAAATACTGCTCCGCCAAAAATCAACTCGCAAAGGTAAAAGTTTACACCGAAAGAAAATACCTATGCAAGGTCATTTATTTTTTTCTGTAGACTTCATGGTAGGCTTATCGGTTAAAACCCACCATCAAGGAGAGGATGACAATGATAAAGCCATGGCAAAAGAAGAAATTCACACTAGTTATATGATAAAAGTAGGCGTACTAAAAAAATAACAATGTTCTCATCGCTACCCATGCACATGAAGCAAGTGACATATATGAAAGATTGTTCTCCAAGTTAACGCTTGAACGCTATTTTGTCGAAGAATCTTCCAAGCATAACTAGAAGATACGACTCAATAGTGATATAGAGTCCTCATCGTCAAGTGAACAAAGATGCACAGCTTTGAAAAACGAGGACATTTTATCAATCAATCGACTCTGATAGACATGCAAGCAAAAGGGGAGCCATTAGGGTAGTAAAATGGGGGGAAAAAAACCACCCAAATGAAATTGGCAAACAAAAAAAATCATCAACGAGACGTAAAAAGTAAACTACGTGTTATCGCATCTTCACAAGCTACTAGCACTACCAAGCATCTATGATGCACTGCTGCTCGCAAAAGAACTTTGTGAGAGTTTAGTCAAAGCTCTCACAAACTCCAAGTCGTTCTAAGTCTTCTTCACCACAGAAAAGATAAAAGAAGGGGACTCCGCAAAACAACTTGCTAAAGTAACGTTCTTCAAAGAGGACATGCTCTTGAAAATGGTAAAGCACAATGGTCGTTATACTTCGCTAGAGAGTGTAATAGCATTAAAACAACTAGAATCTTTATAGACAACGGCTCCTCTATCGATATCAAGAACTTAGAGGCATTGGAAAGTGTGTACCAACAAGTCTAACATCTTAAGAAAGATGGCATAGGACTTTGTGGCTTTAACGACATAGAAAAAAGAACTTGAGAACTTGCACACTTCCCATAACTGTTGGCAAGCTCAATATGATGCTAAGTTTCATGTCATTGATGCACCGACATCATTTTGCTTCCTACTAGCGAAACAATGGATCCATAAATACAGGATCATCCCCTCTACACTGCACAAATGATGAAGTACCTCCAAGAAGAAGAAGTGTAAATTATAAAGGTAGAGATGCAGCCATTCACCATAGATGAAGTGAGTCACTATGGCGATGCTAAATATTTTATCATGAAAGAAAATGAGATGCTCACACAACAAAGGCAGGCAGTCAAAACAAGCAAACGCTGTAGCATCACTCACTAAAGCCTAAAATACAATAAAATTTAAGCAACAAAAGTTGATAAAAACCAAAACACAAAAGTCGACCATGCCTGTCAAGGTCGCTCCCAAACACCACTTGGGAAGCGACATTGAAGAAGAAAAAGGAGAAGAAATCCTCCGCTGGCCTAGAAAGGTCTTGCAAGTTTTGAAGCATTAACGCAAAACTTTCGATCGCTATTAATCAACCTCTGTTGTTGCTCGATTGCAATTAAAGCAATTGAAAAAATATGAACTTGAAACCTTGGCATTGCCCAAGCAGTACACAAAGCAAAATGAAATCAGTTGACACTTCTTCTACTTGTGGCACACTTGCTTACACTAGCAACATGTGGTGATCTTGACCATACATCTAGTACCATAATTCTTTAGAAAAATTAAGCCAATCAAATAAACAGTATAATGATAATTATTAAAGCCATCAAAATGATCCTTTGAGGAAGCATTTAACAAAGGAACAAGGTTTTTTTTTAATGGAAACAAAGGAACAAGGTTACGGTTTGGGAAAGCGCATCTACCTAGTAAAAAGAGTAAATGAACCAATCATAAAAGCAAGCAAAAAGACCACAAAACATGAGCCCAAAAGGACATATTCCGTGAAATATTTAAAGGCTAATGCGCATAATGCAACATAGTGCTCCTACACAATTTAAGCCTAAACATCTTGGAGGAACAATGGAGTGGATAAAAAAAGGTAAGTTGAAAAGGGTTTTCCTTGTACATATTCTGAGCATAAGAGAATCCAACAGATATACTATCTGAAATAAATATATATATATATATATATATATAAAGATGCAATTGAGCTGTACCCATATCCAGGCAAATCCACAAGGTACCAGCTATCATTTATACGGAAATGATTGATGCACTGTGTTTTCCCTGTTCATTCAACGAAATTTTTAGAACATGAGATGAACAGAATGGCGGATCTGAGAGTGAGAGAGAGAGACCCACCAGGCTTTTTGGAGGTCAGGGCGAGACGCTTGCGACGGACGAGGGAGTTGAGAAGGGAAGACTTCCCGACATTGGAGCGGCCAACAAGGGCAAATTCCGGGAGGCCGTCGGCGGGGCAGTCCTCGGTGCGAGTGCTGCTCTTCACGAATTCCGCAGTGCACACCGGGGCGTCCCGCGCGTAGTGACCCAACACGATGTTAGAGCCCTTAAGAACTCTCGCGCTCGACACCGACGACGCCGTCGGCAACTCAACCTCCGGCGGCACGAAGAGCTTCTCGAGAGGGATTTCGATCCGCGGCTCACTCGGTAACAGGGAACTCGGATGCGCAAAGAGCTTTGGTCGGTCGGAAACGGTGTGATGATAGGTTTCAGTGAGGACCGGGGCGGGGGAGGTGGAGGAGAATGAACTGAAGAAAAAGCGAGAGGGCCAAGTCGACCGAGGGGTCGAGGTGGAGATGGAGAAGCAACGGGGAATGACGCGGTGATGGTGGTACCGGACGACCATCCTACGGAAAAATAGCTTCTTGGGGGAAAGCCCAATGGGCGATGCCCGTGCTCGCCGATCGCTCGGCAGATAATTTGCTGCAGGTTCTCAAAATCAGCCTTTAAATTTTTTTATGATTTTTAGGCTTTCGTACAAAATAATTTAAAAGACTTTATAAAAATTTATATATATATATTATAAAATAAATTAAATTAGTTATATTAAAGTGAAATAAATTGATTATTTAAAATTAAAATTTATATAGAATAAAAAATAAAATATTATTTAAATTTTTTAAAATAAAATAAGATATTTAGTTAAGAAAAAATTACCTAAAACTATAATTTTTTCAACTAATTGAATATGAGTTGAGCTTATATGAATATAAATCACAGATAGAACAACTCAAATTTGGCTGATTTAAGAAAACTCCGGTACAAGTTAACTGATGAACCTCAAGATTATAACCCTGATCTATTTATTGAAATTAATATATTTATTTTTTCAATAACAATTCTAATATTAATTATTAGATGTGTAGTACGTATTTTAATTATATTTTTTATGTTTTTAGTAGCTCAAAATGAAAAATACTGAAATTCTCAAATTTTCATACCTCAAAATTTATAAAAATAAGTTATTGAATTGGATCAAGTAAATTATTTATTACCTTTAGATCATGATATATTTAATAAATAAGTTGGGTTCAAATCAAATATATTTAAGATCATGTCAAAAAATAATGATCATCCCTAGCCTGATCCGTGAAATCGAAATTGCCATCCCTGCTGCTAAGAAATAGAAATTTCATCGATATGAGCCAGACATATACTTGGAGATTTTTTTTTTTTTTCGTTTAAGAAACACGAGTTGGAGCTGCTCGAGATCAAATAGATGTCACACAATATCACGCGAGCTATTTCGATTAGCTGCAAGAAAAAGGAAACTGTTAAGAACGTTTATAGAGCAGCAAGGATCAAGACAACAATCACAAGTTCACAACACAGCAAAGTAGCCAACAATATGGAGACCATCTAAATTCAAAACCATATTTTTCAGCAACAAGGAGTACTGCTGCTGATTGGGGTGGCATCGAGTCGAGTTCGAGCGAGTTTCAGTATACTCGAACTCGAAAATTTTGATTTTAACAAGACTCGAAATCGACTCGAACTCGAATCATTTCGATTCGAGTCAGCTCGACTCGATTTAACTCGAGTTCGAGTCGATTTCGAATCGATTTCAGTTTTTGGATAAATTTAAATTACATAATAAAAAAAAGCATATTTAAAATAATTACACTTTAACACAAAAAAAAATATTTTCATTTTCAATTTTCAATGTGTCACTCTTTCATAATATAATAAATAATTTTATTTCGAGTCAGCTCGATTTTTTTCGAGCGAGTCAAGCCAAACTCGAAATCGACTTGAAATAATTTCGAGTACATTGAATAGCTCGAAACTCGAATCGATTTAGAATCGAGTTTTTTATCGAGTTAGTTTCGAGCAATTTTCGATTTTCGAATAAAATTGCCAGCCCTGCATAAACTGAACATGGCTGCCTTGTCATCTCTATTTTATATTAGAGCATATTATAAATATTTTAATTTCATTTTAATTTTTTAAACTTAATCATATAGGGCATAATGTAAATGGTGCAATTAATTTTTTGACATATTATGCAATGTTAAGCAATTTTTATTGAGAGTGGAGAATACTCATTACTATTGATTTTTATAATATTCTCAAAAAAAAAATGTTGGTTAACTTTTATATCTTTATACTAATATGTTTTAATTTATTGCTATGGAAATATTATATTTAAAAAAAAAATGAAACTCAATCAGAGTGCTCTTGTATTTTATTCGACTTGAACTCGACTCGAACTCGAATCAATTTTTTTATCATAACTCAAGGTCAATTCTCTTATAATAAAATTAAATTAATATCAGTTCAACACATAATTAGCTCAATATCCATACATCTACAGGCTTTCATGTTTTAAATTTAAAATATTTTTTACATATTAATTGCTTGATTAATAGATAATTATATATATGTGACATAATTTTAACTAAAAAAAATAAAAACATAAAATAAATATTTAAATAAAAGATTAAAGTCAGTTCAATTTAAAATTAACTTAAAATAAAATAAATTTTAGTTAAATCAAATCAAACTCGATTTAAAAAAGAAAATTTAAGTTTTAGTTAGAGTCCAACTCACACAAACAGGACACAATTAATGTCAGCCTTAACTCTAATCCAGCTCTTCTAATTCTTCTTGTTCCTCAAATCAAACCAAAAAAAAAATCTTAGTCCTATCACAGTCTAAATAATGAAATTATCGATAATTCAATATTGCAACAATATGTGATATATATATATTGCTCACATTAATATTTAGTAGTCGTTTGATTCAGTATTATCTTAATATTATATACGTCGTATTATCTAGAAAAAATAGTTATTTAGTTTGATAACATTTATAAATAACATTCTAAAAGAACATGAAACTATCTCTCAAAAGATATATAATATTTAAGTATTATGACATCTAAATAATGTGATATATATAACATCAAAATACCATTCAATTAAATCCCCTCTTAATCTTGATGTTTAATCTACATGCTCCTGATCAAGTGATTCAATAACATTGTTGCTCGTCAGGCCTCAGTTAACAATGACAGAATATTATTTGCTGCATGCTTTATTATTTTTTTTTTTCTAAAATCACTTTCTGAATACACCAAACCATGTTTTTCTATATGCTTTATATATATATATATATATATATATATATGTATTACACAATGCAGGCTAATGCAGACTTCACATGCACGATATATATACATTTCAATCACATTAGACAGATCAAGTAGCAACCAAAACAGTACTAATTTAAAACTGGGTGAAGAACTGAATTTGCTTGAGAAGGGGGCTTAGAGCTTCCATCAGTTTTTCGCATGGATGGTTGTGAACGCCCTCGTAGGTGGTGACTACAATGCTTGTGTCCTTTGACAGCCTCTGAACTTGCTTCTTCACGTTGCAGGTATGATGTGTGCATCGATAGTAGCTCCTTCATCCACATGAAGTCGTAAATCTCATGAGATCTTCTAGCCATGCAACTTTGATCAATACTTGAAATTTTTCTCAATTTTTTGCTTGTAATATTATAAGAAATTGATGCCACCTCAATTTTATGTGATATTATAGCTAGATTTAGCTATAATAAAGTAGCATGGTAGTACTGTTGAAAGACCTAAAGAAGCGTACGTCTCGATATTATGTCATGTTATCTAAATGTCATTCAATCTTTGATGATATCTAGATACCATTTAATCTTTAATAATATTTAGATGTCATTTTTAAATGATATTTTTAACTATTTCTTACAATTAATGCTATCAAAACATGCATACACTCCTTGTGTTGCTCCGACAATCTGTCTCTGCCTCCAAATCTCGGTCTCTTCTCACATTTTTAGCTTCTCTTTGAGTTTTCATCTCTACTACTATTCATCACCCTTGAACTTTCATCTAGAGTTTATACAACCAATCTCTGTCTGCCTAGACCATGCAATTGTAATAAGATTAATTGCCACTAAAAGCGACATTCATACTATTGTCATAGTTTCTTTTGATCATTAATTTCCTTTGTCACATCATTGACTTAATTAGCGTTAATGTGCCAGTTTTTGAATGAGAAATATTTTTTAGCCCTAATAAATTGACCAACATTGATTCTAGAACTTTTGGTCATTAATTTTATCCATTAGTTGAATATCATTTTCCACTAATTAGCAATGTACGGACATCTAGTGAATAAGTAAACAATAATGAAAGATTTTAAATTTTTTTTGATCATTTATTAGAGCTAGCTATGTAACATTACTCTCCTGGAATAAACCATATGTATTAAACTTGTTGTTGACTCATATATATAAGTCATTAAAATTTATCAATGGCATATATGTACATGCCAAAACCTAATTGAGGTAACAAAATTGGTGATTTTTATCGTAGATTCATCTATATATATATATATATATTGCACTTCTTGCAGCTTATTGTTATGTGCATTTTATCAATTCTGTATCGATGCATTTTGACATTTCATAGCTTCAACAAATCGCTTAGTCTAGCTCATGCACCTTTGATGTAAGAGCGCTCGATCAGTGCTATTATGCATCTAGGCAAATTAACCTCTTAATTGTTTCTATACGTATGTACCTCCTTAATTTATCAATTAGCAAGCAGTCATTTGGGAGCCTAATTAATTTTCTTTTATTGGCCAACCTATTGACCCCTGTTTAGGTCATATAGTACTAGAGTTTATCTCGATTTAGTATTGCTCTTAGGGCCTATACCAAAATAGTGATTTAATTATATATATAAGTTGTTCATTTTGTTTAACAATAGTAGCTATATCATTCTAATTTACCTATATATATATATATATACATATTTATATAATTAGATCTCTTTAATTTTCAAATTAATCATACTAATTTCTTAAATTTAGATAATGTACAAATAGATATATACTTAAGTATTAATAAAATGACCTAATTAATAGAGGGGCATTTTAATTTCAAAGTAGTGGATCAATTTGGCTAGCTTATTTAGATATTGAAATAAAATTAATTCAGATAAACATAAAATTTAAATTAATTTAATAATTAGAAAAAATATCATACATATCATGCATTTTTCTTCATTAATTATATATATATATTTGTTAAAGTTTGAAATTTTGGTATCCTCTTTTCTGAAGATCTGCAAGCATTGCAGACTATGCATGTGATCATGTGGGACTTGGGACGCACCTGGGATGGACGCTGTTCTTCACCGCCTTCTGCCCGTATTTCCTCCAGCGATACCCATCATCAAGAATGTCATCAGCACTCCTCGTCTGGAAGGCGAACCTCGGCCTGTTCACCTTCTTCGTTCTTCCCACTGCCGCCGCCTTCCCCTTGACGTTCTCCTTCCCTCCGCCGTGGCGTTGCTCTCCCTGATCTCCACGCCTTGCCTTGATCAGTGACGAACCTCCGGCCACCTGCATCATCTCCTGTACTTCTCGATGCCCGTTCGGCGTCGGAAGCAGCAGCGCAGCCAAGTCGGCCGTGCCCAGCCCACGCAAACTCTCCTGCTGGAGTTGCAGCGGCAGTTGGTTGGATATTTGCAAGGATTCAGAAGGAAGAGGTGAGGGAGAGATTGAGTCAGGGAAGTATGGAAACGAAGGCAAGCTTTCTCCTTGAATGTGTTCCATGGGTCGTCGGAAAGTAAGAGAAACCAGATGGAGCAGCGCAGGGTTTAAACGGAGATCATCTATGGATGCAGGTTGCAAGGGGGAGAATTTTTATTGTTGACAGTAAGTAGTTCGGTTTACTGTCTACTGGAAGTTGGAGAGGGGGAGAGAGAGAGAGAGAGAGCAACTAAATCTCAACTACCTTCTTTCTGTTCAACTGCCGATCCACATAATCAGTCTGTGAAATTAACGTAGAACGAAATTTGGCTGAATCTTCGTCCATTCATACTGTTTTATATATATATCATTGTCAGCAGGTCTGCTAACTGAAGGCGCCTGATCCTAGGTGTATATTCATCA
>KZ451969.1:1438600-1553337 GCA_002786265.1 Apostasia shenzhenica | reverse complement strand
CCACTTGACATCAATGTAATGCAATGAATAGCTTCAAAAAACATCACTATTTAACTCAAAGCATTGAATATGTCATAAAACCAGTCCCTAAAAGTTGCTATTCTCTTAAAATGACGCATAACTAAAAATAGATGTGTAAAAATTATAGGTATTACGTTAAAACACAATAAAATGTTCCCTAATAGATCGACCAAATATTAAATTTTCGATTAAAAACACATCAACTATAGCAAACATAAGTTGTATTAATTAGAGTAATATGTTAAACAAATCTTCAATAACCAAGATTTAAAGTCAAATACATATATTCTCTTCAAATACAACAAAAACCTAATTTATACTTGCCACAATTGCCTTGTATTTAGGTTAAATATTAAACCTTATTATACATATATCGTAGATCTAATGCTCTTACTCATGAATTCAACTAAGCAGTGAATAGATGCAATAAACATTACTCTGCAACTCAAATTCATTGATCATTTCATAAATCAGACCCTAAAAGAGCGCACCTTAATTTTTTCTTCTTATAATTGAGTCGCATATACCGATAAATAGAATGTGTTAATTATAGGTATTACACTAAAACGCCAATCAAATTTCCTAAAGATTGTCAAATATCAATTTATTGATTGAAATACACCGATATAGTAAACATTAGGTGTGTAATTACATTATTATGTTAAAACAACAACTTCATATAGACAAGATAAAGTCAAATTGCGTATATTCTTTTTTCCCTTTTATTAATTCTTATCAAATTTATTAAAAAGAATTGAATACTCACACAACTTGCTTGTATCAGTTAAAATAAACTTATTATGCAATGAATTGTGCGTCTAAATGCCTGGTACTCCACTTGAATTAAACGCTAAATTAATAAATATCTGCAAAAAATATCCACTATTTCCAACTCAAAGTAATTGATATGTAAAAAATCAGTCTCTAAAAGTGCCTATTCTCTTAAAATTGATCGATATACATAACAAATAGCATGTCTAATTATAGGTATTACGTTAAAACAACAATTAAATGTCCCTAATTAGATCACCAAATATTAATTCTCCTTCGATTGAAACACATCAATATAGCAAACATAAGTTAGTATAATTAGAGTAATATGTTAAAAAAAATCTTTCATATAGACAAGATAAAAGTCAAAGTACGATATATTCTCTTCCAAAAACAACAAAACCGAATTAATACTTAGCACAATTGCTTGATTTAGTTAAAATAACTTATTTTATTACATTAAACGTAAATCTTAAATGCTCGTACTCCACTTGAATCGAACTAATGCAGTGAAATAGAATGCATAAAACATTAACTCTTCAACTCAAATTCATATTATTTCATAAAATCAGACCCTAAAAGAGCCTATTTCTCTTAAAAAATTATCGAATATACCGATAATAGAATGTGTAATTATAGGTATTACACTAAAACAACTCAAATCAAAGTTTTCTAATAGATTTCAAATATCAATTTTCGATTGAAATACATCGATAATAGCAAACATTAGGTTATGTAATACATTATTATGTAAACAACCCTTCATATAGAAAGATTAAAATCAAATTGCGTTATTCTTCTTCAAATACATTAAAAACTAATTGAATACTCACATAATTGCTGTATTCAGTGAAAATAGCTATATGCAATGAATAGTGCCTCTAAATGCCGGTATCCACTCGATTAAACGTAATGCAAGTAAATATCTGCAAAAATATCACCTATTCAACTCAAAGTAATTGATATGTCAAAAATCAGTCTCTAAAATGCAATATTAATCTTAAAAGTTGATCGATTTTACTGACAAACAGATGTGTAAGTATAGGTATTACGTTAAAAACAATCAAATGTCCCTAATAGATCACCAAATAATTAATTTTCCGATTGAAACCACATCAATATAGCAAACATAAGTTGTATAATTAGAGTAATATGTTAACAAATCTTCATAATAGCACAAGATTAAAGTTAACAGTACCATATATTGCTCTCAAATACAACAAAAACCTATTTAACTACTGCACAATGCTTCTAATTTAGTTTAAAATAACCTTATTAGCATTAAATCATAAATCTAAATAGCTCGTACTCCAAATGAATAGATGCAAAAACATTACTCTTCAACTCAAATTCATTTGATATTTCATAAATCAGACCCTAAAAGACCAATTCTCTTAAAATTGATCGAATACTGATAAATAGATGTGTAATTATAGCGTATTACACTAAAACGGCAATCCAAATGTTCCTATAGATTGTCAAATATCAATTTTCAATATGAAATACATCGATATTGCTAAAACATTAGCGTGTGTAATTACATCTATTATGTTAAAACAACCTAACATATAGACAAGATTAAGTCAAATTGCGTATATTCTCTTCACAAATATATTAAAAACTAATGAATACTCTACTCATTGCTTGTATTCAGTTAAAATAATCTTATTATGCAACTGAATCGTGCGTCAAATGCATGTACATCCACAGAATTCAATGTAATGCAATTAATAGCTGTAAAAAATATCAACTACTTCAACTTCAAATTCATTCATATTTCATAAATTCTAGACCCGTAAAAGGAGCAAACTCTCTTTTTAAACTTATAATTCGCTATAGCTGTGGGACATTATATAGAGGATGTATCAGGTTACCTGAAATTTTAAGGCTAAAATAAAAAAAACACAATCAAATTGTCCCTATAGATTCACCAAATATTAATATTTTTGGATTGAAATACGTCAATATAGCAAACATTAGGTGTGTAATCAGGTTTATGCTTTAAAAACCTTCAATAAATAGACAGATTAAGTCAATACATATATTCTTTTCAAATACATTAAGGAACTAAATTGAATACTCACTCACAATTGCTTGGTATTCTGTTAAAATAAACTTATTATGCAATGATCGTACTCTTAATGCTTCGTAACATCGCCACTTGAATTCAATGTAATGCAATGAATAGCTGCCAAAAAAACAATCACTATTTAACTCAAAGTATTATATGTCATTAAATTCAGTGTCCTCATAAAGTGCTATTCTCTAAATTGATCGATATACTGAAAACAAAAAAAAATGTTAGTACTGTAATCAATATCCCTAATAGTATGTCATATATTTTTACGAAAACATCAATATTTAAAATCCCTTAACGGTAATCAGAGTATGTATATTAAATCTTCGATGATAGATAGAATATAGCAAACCATATTGCTTCAAATACAAGATATATAACAACTAATTATTATCAACAACATTGCTTGTAAAGTTCAAATTTACATAACTATAACTTAATATGACAATGAATCGTCATCTACAATGCCTTGTATTCAACTTAATAATATTGCTAATCGCTAATGCTGTACATCCAGAAAAGAATGCTATGAATATGCAAAACCCATCACTATTCAACGATCAAAATTCATCATATGATCATAAAAGTCAGACCGTAAATTGAGCACATTCTCCTTAAAATTGATCGTTATACCTGACAAATAGATGTTTAAGGTATAGGTATTACATAAAACCAATAAAATGTCCCTACAGATTCGCCCAACATACAATTGTTCGATTGAAAACTCATATAACCTCCAAAATATTAGGTGTGTAATCAGAGTATATGTTAAAAAACCTTTCATATAGAATAAGATTAAAGTCAAATTCATATATTCTCTTAAAATACATTAAGAACTAAATTGAAATACTCACACAATTGGCTTGTATTTGTAAAATAACCTTATTATGCACATGAAATCGTACTCAAATGCTTCGTACTCCACTTGATTAAATGTAAGCAATGAATAGTTACGAAAACATTATTATTTAACTCAAAGTCATTGATATATCATAAAATCAGTCCCTAAAGTTCTATTCTTCTTAAAAGTAATCGAATATACTAACAAAAAGACTATGATAATTATAAGATTTACATTAAAATGCAATTAAATGTCCCTAATAGATCAACCAAATATTAATTTTTGATTGAAACACATCAATATAGCAAATATTAGTGGTGTATTAATTAGAGTAATATGTTAAAAAAAAACCTTCATATAGAACAAGATTAAAGTCAAAGTACATATATCTCTCTTCAAATACAACAAACCTAATTTAATACCTCGCACAAATAGCTATTGTATTCCTGTTAAATAACTTGTTACTGCATTAAAATCGTAATCTAAAATGCTTCGCTATCTCTACTTGAATCAACGTAATGTGAATGGAATAGATGCAAAAAACGTTATTCTTCAACTCAAATTCATTGATATTGTCATAAATCAGACAATAAAAAAGCTTACTTTCTTAACATTAATCGATATACTGACAAATAAGATGTGTAATTATAGTATTACGTTAAAAACACAATCAAATGTCCTTAATAGATCACCAAATATTTAATTTTCGCATTAAACACGTCAATGTAGCAAACATTTAGGTGTGTAATCAGAGTATTAGTTGCAAAAACCTTCTATAGACAAGATTAAAAGTCAATTTACATATATTCTTTTCAAATACTTAAGAACTATTGAATCACTACACACAATTGCTTGATTATTCTGTTAAAAATAACTTATTATGCAATGAATCATTACTCTAATCTTGTACTCCACTTGAAATCAAAATGTAATGCCCAATTGAATAGCTGCAAAAACATCACTATTTAACTCAAAGTAATTGATATTATTCATTAAATCAGTCTCTAGAAAGTGCCTATTCTCTTAAAAATGATCGATATACTTACAAAAAATATATAATTATAGGCTATTAGTATGTAAAATACAATTTAAAATGTCCCTAAATAGATCGTAAACATATCATTTTCGATCTGATAATAACATCAATATAGCCAAAATTAAGGTGTTAATCAGCCAGTATTATGTTAAAAATCCTTCATAAGATAAGATTAAAAGTCAATCGCATATATACTCCCACTTTTACTTTTCAAAAACATAAAAACTTATTGGAAATACTCAAAACATTACTGTATTCATTAACATAACTTATTATGCAAAGATCAAACTCTAAATACTTGTACTCCACTTTGAATTCAACATAATGCATTGGAATACTATAAAAAACGTTCACTATTGCAACTCAAATTCATCATATGTCCATAAATCAGACCCTAAAAAGTGCCTATTCTCTGATAATTAATCGATATACTGATAAAATAAGATGTGTTAATTAAGGTATTACACTAAAAACGCAATCAAATTTCCTAATATATTGTCAAAATACAATTTTCGACTGAAATACAGTCGAAGCAATAGCAAACATTAGGTGAATTGTAATTACATATTATTTGTTAAAAAACCTTCATATAGACAAGTTTATAGTCAAATTGCACTATATGACCTCTTCAAAACATTAAAAAAACTAATTGAAATATTCACACAATTGCTTTGCTATTACTGTTAAAATAACTTTATTATGCAATGAATCGTACTCTAAATCTTTTTACTCCACTTGAATTTAAACGTAATGCAACGAAAGCTTCAAAAAACATCACTATTCAACTCAAATTCATTCATATGTCATAAATCAGACCGTAAAATGAGCATATTCTCTTACAATTTGATCGACTATATGACAAATAGATGTTTAATGTACGTATTACATTAAACACAATCAAACTATTCCTAACAGATCGCCACATATTAATTTTCAATTGAAATACGTAATATAACAAACATTAACTGTGAATCAGAGTATTATGTTAAAAAAACCTTCATATCGATAAGATAAGGTCAAATGCATATTTTCTCTTCAAATATAATAAAAACTAATTGAATACTCACACAATTTGCTTATATTCAGTTAAAATAACTTATTATGTAAGAATCGCTACTCTTAAATGCTTGTTACTCCATTGAAATTCAACGTAATGCAATGAATAACTGCAAAACAACCATCACTATTCAACTCAAATTCATCATATGTCATAAATCCATACCGTAAATGAGCCTATTCTCTTAAAATGAATTGAATACTGACAAATAGATGTTTAATTATAGCGTATTACATTAAAAACTCAATCAAATGCTCCCCATAGATCGCCACATATAAATTTCGATTGAAATACATCAATGTATAGCCAAACATTAGGATGTGAATTCAGGGACTAATATGTTAAAAAAACCTTCATATACACAAGATTAAAGTCAAATACATCATTAGTCTCTTCATAACAACAAAACCTAATTGTAATACTCAAGCACAATTGCTTGTACTCATTTAGCTTCAAAATAACTTATTAATTACTGCAATTGAATCGTAGTCTAAATGCTCGTGTTACTTTCCACTTTGAAACTTTCAACGTAATGCACACAGAATAGCTTGCAAAGAAAAAACACTTACTCTTCAACTCAATTCATTCATATGCATAAGTTACAGATCCGTTAAATGAGCTCTATCTCTTAACTTGATTCGCAATTACTGATAAATGATGTTGTTAATTCATAGGGTATTACAGAAAACAGAATCTAAATGTACCTAATACAGATGCCACAATATCAATTTTCGATTGAAATACATCATTAATAGCAAAATATTAGGTTGATGTAATATAAGTATTATGTTCAAAAACTTTCAGTATAGACAAGCATTCAAAGTCAAAATTGACATATACTCATTTCAACAATACATAATAAACTAATTTAATACTTCACCGACAATTGCTTGTATTTCAGTTAAAATAAACTTATTTATGCCAAATGGAATTCGTTACTCTAAATGCATGTACTCCACCAGAATTCAACGATAATGCAATAAAATAGCTGCCAAAAATAAAAAAAACAAATATCAATATTCAACTCAAATTCTTCATATATCATAAATTTAGACCCTAAAAAGAGCAAACTCTCTTAAAACTTAATCGCCTATACTGACCAAATAGATGTGTAATCCCTATAGGTATTACATTAAAACAACAATCAAATTTCACCTGAATAGATCACCACAATATTTAATTTTTTGATGAAATACGTTCAATATTAGCAAACATTAGGTGTGTTAATCAGAGTTATATGTTAAACCTTCATATAAGACAAGATTAAAGTCAAATGTTAATATATTCTTTCAAATACATTAAGAACTATGAAACTCACACAATTTGCTTGTATTCTGTTAAAATAACTTATTATGCAATGAATCGTACTCTAAATGCCTTGACCTCCACTTGAATTCAATGTAATGCCCAAATGAATTAAAAACTGCCCAAAAAACATTCACTAATTAACTCAAAGTATTAAATATGTCATAAAATCTTCCTCCTAAAAGTGTCATTTCTTTAAAATTGATCGATATACTGATAAAAAAAAAATAATTGAGGTCATTATCTTAGAATACAATCAAATATCCCTAATAGATTGTCAACAATCATTTTTTACGAACTGGGAAAATAGCATCTTATTATGCTAAACTTAAATGTGTAATCAGAGTATTATATTAAAAATCCTTTCATAAAGATAAGCATTAAGCTCAAAATCGCATATATTGCTCTTCAAACTAACACATAAAAACTTATTGAATACTCAAACAATTGCTTGTATTCATTTAACATAACTTATTATGCAATGAATCATAGTCTAAATGCTTGTACTTCACTTGAATTCAACTTAATGCAATGAATAGCTGCAAAAACATCACTATTCTACTCAAATTCATTCATATGTCATAAGTCAGACTGTAAATGAGTCTATTCTCTTAACTTTGATCGATATACTGACAAATGATGTTTAATTATAGGTATTACATTAAAACACAATAAAATGTCCCTAACAGATCGCCACATATCAATTTTCGATTGAAATACGTCAATATAGCAAATATTAGGTGTGTAATCAGAGTATTATGTTAAAAAACCTTCATATAGATAAGATTAAAGTCAAATTGCATATATTCTCTTCAAATACAATAAAAACTAATTGCATACTCACACAATTGCTTGTATTTAGTGAAAAATAACTTATTATGTAATGAATCGTACTCTAAACGCATGTACTCTTTTTTTTTTTCAACGTAATAATTATATAATTATTCAATGACTTCTCAATATATTTAAATAAAATTCTTACTTTTAGATATCGATTATTATATAGCAACGCATTTTAACTTTGTACTTGCACAAACACAATATACATTTGCTATAACGATGTATTTAACTTTACTTTACAAGTTTTGTGATCGACTCGATGCATATCAAGGTATTTTAACTTAATATCCATAATTGTTCAACAACTTGATAGTGTATTGATGTGTTTAAACTTAACGAATGTTTTTAGAGGCTAATTCATTACATATTATTGTATTAGAAGGGAGCTGTGGTAATTATACAACTATTAATTATTACATCGATAAATTTAAGTTGAATTTATGTATTTAGTGTCTGATTTACTACATATCAAGTTATGTTTCACTTATCGCTAGCAATTATACTACTATTTAATGTTTTTTAAATATATTTAAACTGAATAATAACAATTAGACATCGATCTACTACATATTAATATATTATGACATTTTAACTTTGTATTTACAATTGCACTCCTTTGATCTACTATATCAATGAATTTTAATAGAAATCTGTGTTCGATTTGATTTATATCATTGTATCCTAACTTAGCACCAGTAATTCTACAACTACTTGATAGTATATCGAACTGTTTCAACTTAATAGAATTCTTTAGAGGGTAATTCGTTGCATATGAATGTATTTGAGGGGAACTGTGGAAATTATACAACTTTAATTGTTATGTCGATAAATTTAGGCTGAATTCATATATTTAGAGTTTAATTCATTGTATATCAAGTTATTGTTCACTTAATGCTAACAATTATACTACCATTAAATAATTTTTAAATATATTGAATCAAATACTAACTTTTAGACTTCGATCTACCGCATATCAATATTTTATGGCATTTTAACTTAGTATTTACAATTGCACTCCTTCGATCTTCTATTTCAATGAATTTTAATATAATTTTATGTTTGATTTGATGTATATTATTGTATCCGAACTTAGCACCAGTAATTTTACAACTACTTGATAGTATACCAATTTGTTTCAACTTAATGGATTCCTTTAGAGGCTAATTTGTAATATATGAAAGTATTTGAAGAGAATAGTGGTAATTATACAACTTAATAGATGATTCTAAAGACCAAATTGCTACATTTCAATGCATTTTAACGGAATAGTAGCAATTATACAATTATTCGCTACTATATCGATGAATTTAAGTAGAATAGACACATTTAAAGATCGATTCATTATATATCTTATTATTTTTATAGAATACTAGCAATTGTACAACTATTCGATGATGTTTTATAATATATAAGTAGTATACTAGATTTTAGACATCTATTTGTTGTATATAAAAATTGTTTAAATTAGAACTTGCAATTATCGAGTTGAATTTGTTTCGTCGATGTATTGAAACTGAATACACATATTTAGAGATTAATTCAATGCATATTGAGATACTTTAGCATAACTTCAAGTATTATACATCTGCCATGTAATATATCATTGTTTTTTAACTTAATAAATAATTTGAGAGACTTGTTGCATACGAATATACTTGAACTGAAGAGTGACAATTATTAGCTATTCATTGTTATGTCGAAGAACATTTGCTAAATGTGCAGATTTAGAGATCAATTTCTTGTACGTCAATTTATTTTAATAGAATACTAGCAAATTCTTTTTCTACTGAAAAAATAATACTATATTTTAATTTTATATTTCCAGTATTTTAGAATTTTAGGTTTAAAAATAAAATTTAGGACATATTTATTTGATAAATTAAAATTAACTTGATTTAATTTAAAAAAATGCTAAAGAGAAAAGGTGGGTATAAGATATAAAGGGTAAAAGGGTAAAAACAGTGCTACCTGGGGATCTAGTTTCAGAACTTTGAAAAGTTTGGACTAACTAGATTACAATGAGTGCCTAAAATGAGGGTCCCAATGGCAATTTATCCATTCATAAAATATTTTTTTACAAATGATGCCAAAGTTCACATGACCCCATGCAATAAAACTCAAATCAAAAATCAAATTTGCAATTTAAAATATTTAGTATTCAACGCATGGTTCTGCAACAAGAGCAAGAGGACAACCGCATTATTTACAATCATGACATCCCCTTATTATCTACATAAATATTAAATCTTTCATTAATTGTTTTAATTCAATCTTTTCTGCACAGGTCTATTTTTTAAAATGAAATTTTATTTGAGTCCCTCAGAAATTTTAATCCTCTCAAGCCAGCAATTCTGCAAAATATTATCATTAAGGTCCTATTTAGCTCGAAGACTAAAATGATACTACTTTAAATAATAATAATAATAATAGTAAATAATTTTTTTCGAATATTTTGATTTAAAATGTGAAATAAAGTTGATATTTTTATTGAAAATTATTGAGTATTTGAATTAAAATAATATCATATAAAATAATTAAAAAAGTATATTTATTATTATTATTATTATTATTATTATTATTAAATTAGTACTATTTTAGTCCTGATTTTGATCTTCACGTCAAACGAGACCTAAAATGAGAAATCAAGATGGATTACTAGTAACTAAGATGTCAGCTAATTTTGAGCAAGTTAAAGACAACTTAAAATTTTCAATCCGAGCTCGACTTAGTTTGAAATCGGTTTGAAATCAAAATTAGATATGATTCTGGCCGACTTGACTCAAATTTTGATTCACATCAACTTATTACGTTAGAAAATATAAAAATATTGTAAATTCAAGAAGATTTGATCTTCAATTCTTAAGGAAAACAAGTTCTAATCGTTCTACATTCTACATATACTTTCAAACGAGTTAGATTTAATTTGAAATTGACTTGAAATAAACTTTGAGCTAAAGGTTGTAGCCTATGAATTTATTTAAAAATTTTAAATTAATTATAAATCGATTTAAAAATTAAATAAATTTCAAGCGAGTAATGAGTTTAAAATATCCTTAACACTCCTACCATGAACGCAATGGGTTTAACGAACTCTCGACTAGCCTTGTTAACTATATACTAATCTTATGCTCGCCCCAAACCTATTAGCTTTTAAGCATAAAATCTATACCTATCTCGTTTGATAGTAATAAGGGTAATTTTTAACCTTCTTCAAACTCTTAGTTTCGGTTAGTTGGAAAATGTTTTAATTTTGATTAAAATTTTCACAAATTAAAATTTTATTTTATTTAAAAAATTTAAAAATATTTTATATTTTATAATACATAAATTTTAATATTAAATAATTATTTTATTTCAAATCTAACACAATTTTTAATACAATGTACTTTATTTCATATCATGCTTATTTTTAAAAACTTTTATAATTTATTTAAATCATTTTTTTCCTCTAGTTAAAGAGAATTTTAATCTAACAGTCACACTATATTATTAAAAAAATTAGCAATTACTTAAATATTATGCTAAATTGGCTTATATATATATATATATTTTTGTTTTTGATATACATGCTAATTACTTTCTACACATCATAATTTTATTTTATACCTGCAATGGCCCACTACTGTAAACTTTAGATTTAAACAATTTGTTACAGATTAATTTTATGAATATTTTTTCTTAAAAAGCAAATTTCATGAATATCCAGTTGGATTTTAATTCAAATCTAGTCAAAATTACCCATCGATTGACATAAGAACCCATTTAGTTCGAGATTTTTTTTATTTCAACATAAATTTCAGTTGTAAAAATCAAATTTATTTTACATTCAATATAAAATAAATATTAGAATCAACTTTATTTTATATTTTATATTCAATATTAAACTAAGAGTGTATTTGATTCGTTATTATTTTAGTATTATGTTAAGTAATTCAGATATCATTTATTGACTAATAATTTTATGATCTAATAGAAAATTATTTATAAATATCAATAAACTGAATAATTACTTTTTCTAGATAACATAATATAATATCAAAATAACATTGAACCAAACGCTCTTTAATTTTTTTTTTCATTAAATCAATAAAATAAAATACTTTTTTTCTGCTATCCAAATTTAATTCTCGAACCACATAAAGCCTAAATTTAACAATCAAAAAATTTTCTCGCATTATCTAATTTAAGTCATAAAACTAATTAATAATAATTTATCAAAATATTCTAGATGAGCAGCTATCCAAAATAATTTGTGCGCATTCATAAATATTTTTAGAAAATTAAAATATGAAAAGTTCAAATCTAGATTAAATAACATCTTTTCCTACAATCTAAGAAAATAATCTACTTTTATAAAAAAAAATATAATCTACAAATTTTCATGTAAATAAAAAGAAAACATATAAATGGGTAGGTACAAAAAGAGTAAAAATTATATTTTATAAATACAATAACATATTAGCTTCTAGAATCAAAATATAAAGCTGAAGATTCAAATAATATTTTTTTAACGAAAAAAAATAAGAATCGGATAATTAAGAAGGTGAAGTATAAATTAAAATTATTTATCATATATATATATATATATATATATATATATATTATACTTGTGCTGATCAGTAACTCAGTTTGAATGATATATATATATATATATAAGCATGCCAACCAAACTCTCTTAAACTTAAAAATATTACAAAGAAAACAAAATGGGAGAAAAAAATAAAAAGATAATAATATTTTAGTAAATTTCTCAACTTTAATTGTCAAGTATTTATTTTGCAATTAAAGTTACCTTAGTTAAATTTAATTAATGAATTATGTCAAAATGAATTTCAAATTTATATTTTAATTATTTTTATATAATACATATATTTAAAAAATGTACACTTTTTATATTATATATAAATATATCAAAATAATAATTAATTAATTTCACGTTTATATACATTTTATAAAATTATCTTTTGTTTGATTAGAGCTAACCTGCTTCAACAAATGCACATTAGATTATGAACGGAATAGTTTGAATATATCACATTAAAATAAAAGAAAAACATAGGGACTTAGAAATAATTAAAATGAAATTTATGTGAAAGATAAGCCACATCTCAGGAAGCCAAATGTAATTTACCCCTATTAATATGATTGCCACTGCATGAACCTCCTCGCAGCTCCAGCGTACTGCGGAAACGGCCATGGCATCTGCTCGCGTGCGGCGCCGGGCGTTAATGGAAGCATGAAAATGAGAGAAATATGTGCAGCTGGCGGAGGCCTCGCCTTCTTGAAGTCGCCAATGCTGATCACTCTTTTAATTCCTTCCCCCGCATTGTTTGCCCTCTTAGGTTTAGGAGTTGCAATGAGGTGAGAAATGGGCCGTTTTTTCCGACTTCCACCGAGAATCGCTGATCATGATCTGCCGAATGTGTTAATCCTCTGAATTCTTCTTCTTCAATTGAGCATGGCGGCGCTATCTGAGAGGTTTGATTTTACTTGCATCGTGGGTTTTAAGGGGTTTTTAGAGATGGCGACGGTTTTCGGGTTTGGATTATGAATCTACGGTTTTGGGTATTGCGGGTGAAATTTTTTATCTCTGAATTCCTCTTTTTGCCCTAATGTAAGTGTTTTGTTTCATGCAGCTTTATCTTTTTGAGTTTTTGATGATTTTACAATGAAGATTTTCAAAGTGCAGATAAGTAAGCTACAGGAAGATTTTCACGTTTTTCTTTTCTGTAGAGTGGAGTTGTTATACAGTATATTATTTTGCAGGTTGAAAAGTGGTAGTTGGGTGAGGTTCATATTTTAGAATATGGATGCACTGACACTTGACAAGGAGAGCTGGAGGGAAAATCAGGAAAATACCATGGAAATCTTGTTTGGGGGAGAAATCAGAGGCCTTGTGGGTGATGGGTTTGACTGCTTAAAGGAGGTGCGCCGGATTTGCATTGATGTACTTTATGGAAGTAGGATGGGCAGTTTAGATCAGATGAATGCATCATCTGAGAAGACGAACTTTCATGAGGAAGAAGGCAGTTTCAGAGAACAATTAGGAGATGTAAATGGTGAAAGCATAGTTCTTATAGATCCTTCTTCCTTGAAACGCTCATTTAGAGATTGTTCGCCTCGTGTTAATAGCAGTTATTCAAAGCATTTGAAGTCATCACCAACTTATCCCGCAAATGTGAAAGAGAATGTCAATGTTTTGCCTAATGCCCACATTGACTTGGTTAATCATCTTCCATTGAGAAATGCTATGAGTTCATGGACAGCAGATGCTGTTAACCCAAATCAAAAATTCTATACTGTCGAAACATTAGGTCATGATGTCACGTCTAATTGCTATTTCGGTAGTTGTCAAAGTATGATGGGTAGTTCTGACAACACTTATCTTGCTTCTCTTTTAAAGAATGAACAAAGAAACCAAGGGGGAAGCAACCACAATGGACTTATAGATGCCACATCCAGCACTTCTCCTAATTCGAAGGCAACTCACGGTTCATTGCCGTCAACGCCTGACAGATCCCTTTCTGTTCGAGGGGTTCAAAATGCTTTCGATTGCATTGATCAAGGAGCTCAAGAAGTTCCTTCTACTATGGGTTTCTCTGCTAACACCGCTTATTTTGCTGTCAAGGATGAGAGATCTAAAGAGGCAAATATTCAAGAAACCGTCATTTCAAGTTATTCTGGGATGATTTCTGTGATGAAGGATCTAAAAGCATGTTGTGATTGCCATGCGGTAAACAAACCCAGGTATACAGATTTGAAAATTCTGGATTCTGGCAGTGTTAGTTTGGTTGAACAGAATTCTTCTGTTAAGTGTGTTTCTTCATGCTCTATCACACAAGCTCTCCAAAGTCAACAATCCATAGAGCCATGCGGCCCACTTTCTGGCATTATTGAATGTTCATTGGAAGCATCCTTCTCTAAGAATTTTATTATTCGCCTTCGATCACTTGCGCTGCAGCTTCTTAAAGATGCTGGTTGGAGTGTTGAGGCTCGTAATCGGAAGTTTGATACAGAAAGAACAGATTCATACTATAAACCTCCTGAAGGACCTGTTCAGAGCTCACTCTCCAAAGCCTGGATGGTGTGTGGATTAAGGTTAGCTGCCAGCAATCCACATGCAGGAGCTGACAGCGAACTTGGAAGAGTGTGGACTAGTATTGATGCGTTTTGCTGTGAGTTGAAAAATGTTCTGGCTTTCATCAAAAAGGAGTTACACTGCTTGGATGTTTCTTCTGCTCTTCTATGCCGATGGCAGCTTCTTGATCCTTTTGTGGCTGTGGTGTGCATTGATAAGAAAGTTAAAGCCTTGAGGCTTGGAATGGTAGTAAAAGCTGTGAAAAGTCATGCATCCATTTTAAGTAACAGTGAGAATTTGTTCCTGGGATCAAATGAATTTGACAAATTCAGGTGCCCTTATTCAGATGGAATTCAGCCAATTTTATCTGTTAGAAGATCTGAGCTGACGGGGAGTTCAAGCAGCAAGCAAGGTTCAGCTTCACATGATTCTCAGTTTCGTAAAAGAAAACAAAGGCATAGGCATTTGGTTCCGCGAGTATGCCAGGTTGCCATAACTTGCAGCAGAAACCATGAAAGCTTATTAGGGTGTTCAACAGAAGGGTACTCTGTTGCTGAAGTTGCACATGGACAAGGTCACATATTGTTACCAGGTAAAGTTGATTTGTAAGATAAATATTGAAATGTTTTGTAGGGGCATCAAAGTTAGATCCAATCTGTACTAGTATGTATGCATGTATGCATACATACATACATACATACATACATACATACATACATACATACATACATACATGTGTGTGTGTGTGTATTCGGGAAACCCTTTTTGGAAGAGGAAGAATCGTGATCTAAAAATTTCCATTTTGGGCTTGTGTTGACTAAGATTCTTAATGGATTGGTTCCATTCCGAGCCTGTTTGGGACTGAATTAGTAACATCGACACTGCACCAAAACCGGTAAAGGTCCAATCAAATTGTTCACAATAGGTTTAGGTCTTGGGGGTCGTACTGGACTTGTTCCCGTCACAGTGAACACATCAGTTTAGTAGTTTTCTTTCATTATTTTTTTTTGTGTTCTCTAAGCTAAGTTCAAATATATCGAGTTTGTAGGGCTCTGAAATCTTGTTGATTTGGAATTCGATATAAAGGTATTGGTCGCTTTGGCTTTAGGGAACTCCGTCAGTTGAGGAATACCTAGGAGGATATCCATCTCAGGATTACTACAGCTCATGTATGCTTAATTATGAAATTCTTTTTGTTAATATTATAGTTTTGCCCCAAAAGACGACTCTATATGTTAAGGTCATATTATTATTTATATAGTTTAGGAAATATACTCTCTTTTCGATGTGGGACGATTCATTTCTATACCCTTCTGACTACTCACTAGGTTTAGAATTTTGCTAAGATCCGACGAGTACTCTCCGCCATCTTTATTCACAAGTCGTTGTAGATGAATAATAAAAATGCAGCCTAAATTTTAGAGATTAGTAGATGGAATGACAACTAATCATCAAGGATCACAAGAATATGTTCTGAAATTTAATGCATGATAATCAAGAAATATTAACCTCGCAAGTGATGGATTTAAAAAATGAAGATGGTGACTTTGACCATCACGTCCAACATGATAATCTAGGCGTGGATCGTTAAATGGTATTTCGCAAATTTCTTATTGATGGCGTGATTGACTACGTACATTTGCTAAACCATCTTTTCTGCGTGTAAGATGCGGTGGGACAAAGCACATAATGCCTTTTCTAATATATTGTGTCTTCAACTATTCATCAACCCGCCTCTTCAAATCCACATGCTCAATGGGATTCAAATGGTAAGAAGGCAAATTTAGTAGGACAAGATCAATGGTGTGCTGAATATCACGTATAAAGGGTAGACTATTAGCTAGGTCCTCAGGAAAATATTTACAAACTTAATAAAGGAGTTACTTAGGCAGGTGCTTATTAGTAAGGGGGCCTTTCTAACTTCATGGATAGTAACAATTGAAACACTTTATCCTTCGTGATCTCTTTGTCAATTTCACCAGCACTAATCAAGTGAAGCTCCTTCTTTCCTTTAGACTTCTTAGGAGATACAGTCGTATATTTTGGGATCATCTAGGGTGGTGGAGAAGGGTCGATCACAATTTGTTCACCCTTGTACATAAACACACAAGAGTTCGAATGACCGAACAGAGTGACATCCCTATCAAATAACTAGAACCTATTTAGAATCATGCTACTAATCTCTTTCGGTAGTACATAACACTAAATCTTATTTAATAGGGGTTGAAACAAATGGGGGCTTACCAACAATGATAAACTTCTATAGAAGAGGCATTAGCGGGAGTCAACCCAATGCGAGACATGGTGTTAGTAGAAACTGTATTAATGCAACTCCTACTTTCAATAAGAATCTTGCAATTCTTCTCATTTTGATAAAAATTTGAAAGATCAAAGTCCTTGGTGCAACTAACCACTCTTAAATGGATGGAGTCAACATAAGGACCAACATACCCAACAACTTTCCTTTGTAATCATTAATCTTATGCATAAGAGAAACAACATAAGTTAACCTTTTCATTTGTAGTGGGTGGAGACGTGTCTTTAGAAACCTACTCTATTATCAGTTGACATCAATGTGGCCATATCCTTAACAGTGAAAATAATGCAAAGAATGTCTTGTGTTGTGACATGAAGATTCACCGATAATATCCTTTTTTATCTTTATCCTCCATCAAGAAAGGTCGGCGACTGACAAAAATGATAATTGTAGTTTGTCTTACTCCTATAAGAGTAGATCTAATTAGAGTTATTCCATATATCAGTACATCAGGAGCAAGGTGCCTTTGGAATTTCTCATAATCCTGGCCCATCTAATAAGCCCCCTAAAGCATGGTGATATGACACTGCCGCAGTTCTTGTTTTATGCCTCTCCTTTAGCCTGAAACCTCGATAAGACCATCATTGGTCTCTTAGTAGTTTCACTGCATCACATGAGGTACGCATTAAACTTTGAGTTGTATTTGGTCACAACGCATGTCCCTGAGCCAAACACTGCCACAAGAGATGGTTGCGATAAGTAGTAGGAACATATTTTTCCCTCATAATCATCTTAAAGTCGTCCCAATACTCAATCAAATCTAGTCCATGTTGCTTGCATCAATATTTTTAGTGAAGAGTCTAGCTTGCATGATAAATTTTAGCGAATAAGACTTTCTTCTTGTCACCTATAAAAAACCATTTGTAATTGTCGTTTGTTATCCTCCTATTCTAAGTTTGCCTTTTGATCTAGTGTTTTCACCTTAATGCTATGATGGTAGTTCTCATCAGGATCTCGATTCTCACGAAAATGGACAACAATTGGTGGAAAGACTTTTTAACAGTGGCTTCTCTTCTAAGTCGGTCTACGTTAACCTCTAAGGTAAAAGTATGCCGTCCATCTTCAAGGTGGAACTCTATCTCCTATATCATCCAACATGTCTTTTAGGTTAGATAGGAAGGCTTCCAACTTGGGATCCATGGAGTGGTGGAATTAGACTTAGTGTATTCCAAAATAGACCTATTGGGCATATGAGATGTATATCAATAAAAGTCTAATAATGCACTATAATCAACCATACTCTGACACGAGATAATAATAATAATAATACAAAACAATATAAATGCAACATAAATTTCACAACTAGTCACAAAGGATCACAAAAATTATGTTCCGACAATAAATACATGATAATCAAGAAAAATTAATCTCTCAAGTATTTTGATTTAAAAATAACTAAAACATGATAAAAGTTAAATATAAATCCACCATATAGATTAGGATTTGCTATTCTTGATCAATCGGAGACATGGCGTGGAGTAATGAGATATTCTCACAAATTAATAACCTAATACGAATGACTGCCTGCAATAATGATCAAGGTCATATAGGTGAATAAATTGAGCATTCATGACTACAACATTATCTATAGAATCTCGAGAAATAAAAGAGATACAACTCTAAGGTTTGAGTTAGTGGACTAAGACTAATAGCGAATCACAATAGTGAAGTAATCCCCTGGGAGACAATGACGCCTCAAGGATAATGGGTGGTGAATAGTAGGGCTGAGTGACTGACTAGCAATTCAGCCGTATCAGGTGGCAGCAGTAGTATCGGACTGGGCATAGGTGTCGGCGAGGAACAAAGCAGATCTTGTGGGCTGGTGCATGCAGGAGGTCAATGGAGCTGGGTGAGCGGGAGATCCATAGGAGCCAATTGTGTGAGAGGTTTTGCTAGGCGGGCATGCAGAAGGCTATTCGATAGAGGACACATAGGACCTCCGTTAAAGTCTACGTGCAGCCATTGCAACCTTGGAGTTGGCCTTTGCAATGTTGAGCTTCTGCATGGAGATCAGGCAGGTTCGGCGAGCTCACATGTTGAGTGCTATGAAAGATGAAGGAAGTAGAACTTAGGAGATGGGGTGGTCTTGCAGTGGAGAGGCGTGCATTAAATGTTTTTGTAGTGAATGTAATTGATTCTAGAACTTGATTGAAAGAACATGGAATAATAAAGAGGAAGAAGAGTGGGAGAATATCTTGAAATTAATTCAAAGTACAAAGGAATTTGTACCCAAGGGCCTAAACCTTCCATTCACTAGGATGTAACACACTAATCTCAAGCTCAAAGTTTATTTCATTCTAGAATACTCATTATTATAGTTTGAGGCCCTTTATATAGACCTCATTATGTTTGTAATTCAAATTATAAAATAATAATAATAATAATAATATGCCAAAAGGCATACAATAAATGATAAATAAGAGCATCCCAAAATTTGAATATTCTTGCTCAAAATATGATAGCCAAATGTCTGGAAATCTCCAATACTACTAATCAACCATCAATAATGCCAATCTACCAAATCTATGGCTACTCATCCATCCAGCCACTTCGAGGCCGCCTTTTGAGATCTCGGTTTTTGGGTACAGAACTTGTTAGGGATGAATCGACCGTCCAATGGTATGATGTTCCCACCACCCGAATGAAGTTGAATCAGATTTGCGTTGGTGATTCTACACTCATTCTAAGTTTTGGGTTGACTTTTTTGGTCAAGGGAAAGTGGGGTCAGATCCGAAACTAACTCATGATACATGAATTGAATTGACAACCCTATTGTTACTTCAATAAAAACATACTCATGCATCTCCGTTTGTGTAGGTTCTCCAGCAAACGATGTGCTATGCCTACAGGCCATGACACCAGCAGGACCTTCAAATCTTGAAACAGCCAATCTGAAGAGAAAATTGGGCTCTTGCAATATTAAGGGAGACATCATTAGAAAGTCACTTTCTTTTGAAGAATGTGATGACCTTAGCAGTAATGATGGAGCTTGCAAATCGACCAATGTTTGTAATAATGCAAATCGGAGGAATGAGCAGCTTAATGAAATGAGACAACATAGAAAGACTCAGGGAGATTTAGGTAGTTATTGCATGTTAAATTCAAAGCATGAACACCCAATGACAGGGCAAGAAATAATTCTATTTTCTCCACAAAAGAATTCCATCTGTTTTAGTAAGGATGGCTATTGCAGGCAAGAGCTTTGTGGCCATTTTATCTCACCTTATGGCCTAGAAGCTACCATGAAGCAGGAATTGCAGTCATCTATTGATCAATCATGTAGCATGGACATCGTTCACCATCCTTGCCTAGCTGTCGAGTCGACTAACAGCACTGGTTTTTCTACCCATGGTGGTATTATTAGATTCGACCATCAAGGCGATCATTGTTTGGTTGACAAATTATCACTGGAAGGAATCTTGGGAAGGTTTCAACATATCAAAGATGGAACGGCCAGGTCTTCAAAACCTGCAATGAGAAAAGTAACTGAAGAAAAACCACACAGCAGTTCAGTGAAACAGATTCCAAAGAAGAGTAAGAAGACTACAGAGGTTGCCTTGGTAAGAAAAATTGCTAAGAAAAAGGTTTGTAATGAAAACAAAGTTATGGGAAAAGTCTCAAAAAGGATGAAAAAGACACCTGAAATCAATATGACTACAGTAAATGCTATGAATTTGAAGTCTAAATTACCAGTCAAAAGAGTCTTCGGGCAGTGCAGCACTGATGATGGGCTACATTGCAAAACCCTCCAGGATGAGGCATTTACTATGAGAGGGGATTCTTTTGCGAAAGGGAGTAATAAATCTGTTTTTCATGAAGAAACGATTGTTGCGTCTTCAAATTTGGATAAAGAACATGCTAGATTTAGAGAAACTCTGGATCACTATCTTGATTTTGGTTTTGGAAATTCTTTGAATCCCTATTCTGATAAAATGTCTGCTGTAACTGTCTCTTATGGTCCTCACAACAAGGAAAAAGTCTGGGACATGGACAAAGCTAAAATCTGCAAAAATAGGAAGAGAAAGAACAGTTACAAGATTATGAAAAGCAGCCTTCAGTTGCTAGTTAATGATGAAATTTCATCCCTGCATGCCAAGAGTTATGATGAAACTCCGATTTGCGATCCTCATAGCACCACAGGACATGATGAGGCAGATACTATTAGACTGTCTAAACAAAGAGGAAGGAGGAAAAAACTTGGCTGCCAGATTGAGAATCATAACCTTTTGATTTTTGCCGGAATAAAAAGTGAAGACAACAATTCATTTTGCAAGTCTTTCTGTAGGAGAGGATGGAATTCTGAATTAAAAGCACTGGGGATACCTCAAACTCAGAAGAGTGATTGTGAGATGGTTGTTCGACATGCTAGAAGCAATGTGAAAGGCTCCAAAGGCAAGAAAGAGGCCGACACAAGTTCAAGGACTGTTCTGAGCTGGCTAGTCAAGATGGATGTGATTTCCGTTAATGACACCATACAATGTCATAACCCAAGAAATAACAAAGTAGCAAAGGAAGGGCGGGTTATTAATGGTGGAATTCTCTGCAATTGCTGCCAAAAGATCTTTTGTGTGACCAAGTTTAGACAACATGCTGGATTCAGGGTACAAAATCCTTCCCTGAATCTGTTCCTGGAGTCTGGAAAACCATACATATTGTGCCAGCTGCAAGCCTGGTCTGCTGAGTACAAGCTTAGAAAAGATGCTGAGAAAACTATGGAAGTTCAGGACACAGACGAGAATGATGATACTTGTAGGCATTGTGGTGATGGTGGCGAGCTAATATGCTGTGATGGTTGCCCATCCTCTTATCATCAAGCATGTTTGTATTTAAAGGTATGCATATCTAAGTTGAACTTCCCTCTTTGTGCGGCTAACCTTTACTGGAATATTTAACTTCATTTATCAGATTCAGTCAAATACCTCTTCATGCTCATTCATGGAAAAGTAGCAAAACTGGAGAAGAATAGTCGAAAATGAAAATTATTTTTATTATATCATGTTTATCTGCTTCATTCGATGGTGAAATGCAATGCTGTAATATAGTAATCAAAAATTGTTTAGGGGAACTGGAATAAATATATTTGCTTGCGTATCTTTTGAAATCAGCCATCTATTTATGTCCAAAAACTGTGAATGTAAGAATGGCTAATGTGTTTAAACTTGAAAGTTGACAATGGCCCAACAGCAATTGATACCGACCAAGTTTGAAAGAAAATTTAACCTTTGGGTATATTTGTCCTGTTTGCTATAACAATATATGCTCACTCCTCTAGTTTGATAGATTGGTTTCAGTAAAATTGTTCAGTCTTTTCTGTGCTGCTTCTGTTGAGCAATAATTGGGAATTTTAATTCATCAAACCTGTACTCATATCGTTAGTCACTAGCTGGGCAAATGTTTCAAAATTTTCAGCTTCCTTGCGTAAATGTGAACCACTATTTTTCTAAGTTATTGATGCTATCTTCTGTATCATTCAGGAGATTTCTGAAGGTTGCTGGTACTGCCCTAATTGCACTTGTTCTATTTGTCAATGTGGCCTTAATCTGCCGCAGGAGTCCGGTTCCTTTGTAACCATGGAATGCTCACAGTGTGAACAGCAATGTACTTTTTCCAACCTTAAAATATATTTTGTGTCACAGTTCCTGTAGCAATTATCACCTTAACTGCTATCCATTTATGTGATCTTCTTAGTACTAGCAAAGGAAATTACAAGGTTCCATTTTCTTAATAATTTGACACAGTATTCAATAGTTTTTTAAATCATTTACTGTTTGTTGTCTTTTATTTGTTAATCCTACCAAGGGCCCCTTTTGTTGATTCAATCTCATTTTACGAGCTAAATTTAAGTTGATTAAAAATAAAAAGTTATATTTAACCAAAACCTAAGTGCTTAGACTTTTAGATTTGTTGACCATCAGATAACATGCTAATCGAGCTGTAGGTTTCGAGTTCAAGCTCTAGTGTTGACTGTTGCCCCCCAATCATTTATAGCACATGTTTAATATAAAAACCTATGTTGTGTTGAATCCACACTACAAATGGGAAGGGACATGTAAGAATGTTCATTTTACTCAGCATAACATCAATATTTAAAGCATTTATTTTGTTAGAATATAAAATTATTCTTGAGTTATAACCTACAAGCTTAAGCTTTTAAGTGAGTTCGTTGTTATTAGGATTCTTAGAGCTACTAACTCTTCTAAAAGCTTAAACTATTAGGAAAAGTGCAATCAATTCACTTATTATTCTGCACACCCGGTGCCTATGGATCAAACCCAACCTTTATTTCGACAGTAGCACACCCACTCAGAGTTAAGTAAAGCAAGGTGATGGTACTAAGCTAGTGACAGCTACATCCAGGTCATCTAGTCATTGCTTTTCCCAACAATTTATCCTTCAACGTATTGTCAGGTTTAAACCTAAGACTTGCTCTAATACCAGTTGCTAAGATTCTTGGTGCTACCAACTCTCCTAAAAATTTAAGCTGATAAAAAAGGTGCAATCAATTCACTTATTATACTACACACTCAGCGCCTACAGATCGAACACAACTTTCATTTCGACAGTAACACACCCACTCAGAGTTATGATAGACAGGACGATAGTACTAAGTCAGCGATAGCCACACCTAAGCTTTTCAATCATTGCTTTTTCCAACATTGGTATCCAGAGATTTAATATGGTATTAGAGCCAAAAGACTCATGTTCGAATTTTGGTGATACTCCATTTATCTCTAGCATAAGCTATAAAAAAATTACTATACTAAACTTCATGCAGTAAAGTAAATAAGCTTGCTCGTAAGGGTGTGTTAGATTATAAAATTTTGCTCGAGCCATAACCCACAAGCTTAAATTTTTAGGTCAGTTGGTAACTAGAGATTTAACATATTTCAATTGTCTCTAGAAATTAAACAAGTTAAAGCCCAGATTAGGGAATAAGGAGAGCAAACCACTTTAGTGCTTCAAAAAAAAAAGAAAATCCATGTAATGCAAGAGTTCAAGTAATCACTATATTGTTCTGATTTCTTGTACAGAGATCTAGGTGTTCTAGCTTATTTCTTTAGCACATCTTGGCATGTTTAAAAGCTAATCAGAGTCTAGGTTGATCTCTAACTGGGCATGCTTAAATATGCTGCTCAGTTTGTTATCCCTGAGCAACTAATCTCCTAGTCTGTAGATTCTAGGCTTTATTCGTCAAGACTACTCTGCAGCTTCTAGAAAGCTAAATTTGAAATAGCTCTAGCTGCCCAATATCCTGGTCTATTTCACTTCAGCTAGAAAATATGAATAATTTTTCTGGAGATATTAATGAAAACTTTATAAGAGGCTCATATATATACATGTTGAGAAAATTTAGATCTTGCTGACTCAATTTTCAGCTCTCACTCTTTTCCACCTAAGCATAGTTCTAAAGGATGGACCTTATTAATCACTCAACGATACAACTAGAATGAACTTTTGACAATATTGTTTTTCAAGATAGATTATATATGCGATAACAACAGTGCAATCTTATTATACCAGATCACGAAGATTGCATGAAGGAAAGGATTAAATGTGATGCAGTTGGATCTAATATATGGTTTTGTGGACAAAATTGTCTGGAGGTATTTCCTTGTTTGTTTTTTGTGTGCCATGTTTGTGGCACACAAATCAATACTTTTTGACCATCTTTCAAGCTTCTTGATTTTGTGTTCAGTAGTCTTTTTCTGACAAGGATACTATGGTGTTAAGCAGATGGATGTGTACTGTATTTGTGGCACATATATACGGATGCTTTCATGAATTATTGTACATTTCTGTCAAAAATCTTTAAGTAGTTATGTATGTAAATTGTAGATACTTGACACCACATGAAAGTGCAAGGAAAAAACGTGTAAGTTCTAAATAAGAACCTAAAGTGTAAGAAAAAATTATACATGGTCAGATTGGAACTCACACAATTAGTATAATGAAAATATTGTTTTACAAATGTTAGTATTTTTGTTTATGACTTCCAATATTTTAATTCATCTATTAAGAACATACTTCTTAGAAGTTATGAATAAGTGTCAGGCAGAATTTGTGCTACCCTGTAATGTAATTCTACTTGTTGCTGGTTATTCTGAAAGGTTTGTTCCTTATTGGGATGATCAGGTTTTCTACAACTAGCCTGAATACTGTCAGTTTGTTATTGTGTTGTCACAGATCTACATTGGACTGCGCACAATTGTAGGTTTAACAAACAAAATGAGTAATGGATTTTCATGGACAGTTTTGAGATGCTTTCATGATGATCAAAAAGTTCACTCTGCAAAGAAGACAGCACTGATGGCTGAGTGCAACACAAAGTTAGCAATTGCTTTGTCCATAATGGAGGAAAGCTTTCTTCCAATGCTGGATCCTAGTACAGGCCACAACATGATTCCTCATATCCTGTATAATTGGGGGTGAGGCTTCTTTTTAGAGAGAACCATTATACAAAAAAGTTCACTGTTGCATACTAGATACCCAAAAGGCGTAATTTACATACATTGCAACATTTTGGTTAACTTCAATAGTAGATGCTAAGAATATTTTGTTTGAACTCTTGTATTTCATCTTGTATGTTTAATCCGTTTTCTTGTTTAATCCTAATGTATTTTTTATGAGCAATTGAATTTGTACTAATAATACATTTACTTAAGTTTTTAGAATTAATTGCTTGATAAGCGTAACATCATGGCATCTTTAGTTGAAATCAAATGCGGTGTTATTTTTGTGGTTCTTCAAATTTGTTTATGTTATACATGTAAATATTAGGATTTGAGCATTAAATAATAATATTGAGCATACTTTTTTGTTCATGTATCTAATTGCCTCTTCTTTTATCTTGTTCAACTATACAATTTCCGTATATTCTGCTTCACCAACATTTCACTTGCTAGATTTTCAGCATTTCACATTCATGCACCTAGAACTGCTTTGCCCTATTTTTACAGACATGAGCAGTTATATCTACTGTAATATCTATATTATCAATAATTATTCATTCCCAACTATTTCAGGTCAAACTGCTTGCGAATGAATTATCAAGGATTTTATACTGTAGCCTTGGAGAAGGAAGATGAAATTATTTCTCTTGCAGCAATAAGGTATGCTAAGAGTTTAAGGTTCATTCGTCAATTAAATTGTTCGTCATAGTTTTCCTGTTAATTTGATATCCACAAGGTATTGCATCATTTCAAGTATCTCAAGATTAAGTTCTTTGATGTGAATCTTATCTACATAATTTGGCAGATCGTTTTCTCATCCACTATTGTGAGTTCACTCTTATCGTATTTGTCACCTTCTACCAAGTTAGGTTCTGCCATTCAAAGCACTTGATGAAAAACAGGAAATTTCTTGAGCTTATCTGCATGTTAATTGGGACATTAGGTTTCCAAATGGTAATTTAAATTGCTCTAGAGTAATACTTGTAATGTTCTAACTACTTGTTGATGAAATCAATAGTCAGTATTGATAAAACCAGTGCATCATCAAATGCAGTTGTTAAGCTCGCTCCATGCCTAAAATGTCATTAAAAAAAATTAGGCTCGCCAAATCTGAAATGCACCCTTTACATCTACAGGTACTTTTTTCGCATGTTGGGAGGAAAGTAGGTCTATTGGAGTCTATTTCTCTTCATTTTACGGGGTTTACTAGATATCTGTAGGATAGATTTGAATCTTAAAAGTGAAAGGCATCAAAGAAGATGATGTCCGGTAAAAGCTTAGGGACTTGATGGGATTGCTGTCAAAACGTAGAACTGTACTGGTGATAGATGCTAAGTAGATTATGAGACTCTTTAATAAGATACTTAAGACTAAGGGTGTGTTTACTTCAATAAAATGTCTATTCATTTCCACCCACATTTCTTATGGAATGGCTACTCTTATGTTTATTTTGGTGGAATAATTATTTTATAAGAATTTCTACTTCACATTTCATGGAACAAGCATTCCTTCTCTTACCAAAGGAATAGTTATTCCTCGGCTATTTCTTATGAGTTAAAAATATTATTTTAAAATTACTCTTGTTCACTCACATACACGTACATATGCATATGCATACACATTTTTATATTTATTACATGTATATATATATTTATTGAGTTACATTCATCTAATTGTTTGTACAAAATCAAATAATAAATAACCAAAAATTTCATTAAGTTATATTATGGGTAGTACTTTTCTTTTTTATTCACTTCATATTCTATATTTTATTCTATTTAAGTAAAAAAAGAATTGTCATTTAGTTCTCTTTAGAATGACAATTCCATTTCTATGAAATGATAATTTAATTTCAATCTTATTCTATTCCATTAAAGTAAGTGTATCGTAAGAGAATGTCTAGTGAATGAAGTGTATTCTTATCTCTATTTTAGGAATTAGGGCATAGCTAAAATTGCAGTAATCTAGAAAGAGCAAGTTGATAAGCCATCTAACGAAGCTAAGAGTTATTAAATTGGGGTTGAGAAGCGATACCACAATTACAAGCAATAAACTTATTTTATGTTTGGAAGATCAATAATGGCAGCTATTTCTTGCTAGAAAATAAAAAAGTATAGAGATGCCAAAAAAGATCTTTTGCATTGATTGATCTTGAAAAGCTGCATCTGATATACTATTGGAGAAGTTTCTTTTCTAGGTGTTGAAAGAGAAATGTGTGTTTGTTAGAGATATTAATGTCATTAAGGACATATATGCTGGAGTAACTACTAGTACGAGGGCAATTAACAGCAATTTTGAAGGAGCTACCTATTATTAACAACAACAACAACAACAACAACAACCAAGCCTTAATCCCACTAGGTGGGGTCGGCTACATGAATCCTTTGTTTCCATTGCGCTCTAATCAGTTACCAAATTCTTATCTAAGTTTAAGTAACTAAAGATCACTCCTTATAGTTTTCTTGCCATGTCTTCTTTGGTCCTCCTCTTCCTCTTTGTACATGGGCAAAATCCAGTAACTCAATTTTTCTAGCTGGAGCTTCAATTGGCCTGCGATTTAGATGTCCAAACCATCGAAGCCGACTTTCTCTAAGTTTATCCTCAATTGTGCAACACCAACTTTCTTTTCGGATATACTCATTTTTCATTCTATCCTTTCGTGTATATCACACACATCCACCTTAACATCCTCATTTCTGCAACATTTATTTTATTTGTATGTTTCTTCTTTGCAGGCCAGCATTCAGCACATATATCATCGCTGGTCTTACAACAGTTTTATAAATTTACCCTTAATTTTGGATGGGATTTTTCTATCGCATAACACTCAAGAAGCATTTCCTCCATTTTTACCCAGCCTGCTTGGATCCTGCTAATAACGTCATTATTTATTTCGCCATCATTTTGTATAATTGATCCAAGGTATCTAAAGCGCTCACTCTTCTTGACAATTTGATCACCAATTGTCACATCTCCAATATAACTATTTTTCTTTCTTGACTAAATGTGCACTCAATATATTCAGTTTTTGATCTACTGAGATGCAAACCTTTAGATTCTAGAGCATTCCTCCAAAGCTCTAGTTTCGCTTTAGCTCCCTCTTTAGTTTTCTCTAAAAGGCAATATCACTGCGAAGAGCATACACCACGGCACTTAATCTTGGATATGTCCAGTCATGACTTCCATAATAAGCAAAAAGATACGGACTTAAAGCCGAGCCTTGTGTTAATCCAAACTGTAATAGAGAAAATCCTTAGTCAAACCTCCTTGTGTCCGAACAGAGGTAACAGCTCCTTCATACATGTCTTTAATAACTTGAATATAAGCAGTGCATATCTCTTTCTTTTCTAAAACTCTCCAAAGTACTTCTCTTGAGACTTTATCATAAGCTTTTTCCAAATTAATAAAAACCAAATGTAAGTTTTCCTTTCTCTCCTTAAATTTCTCCATTAAACTTCTTAATAAATGAATGGCTTCTATAGTAGATCTACCTGGCATAAAACCAAACTGATTCTCTGATACCATAAAACCAAACTTCTTAACGCGCCGTTGCCGGGTCCCAAGTCCCGGATGAGAAATGCGGAGGGTTGCGTTAGGTAGTCGACAGCCAGCGTAAAACTTGTCGAATCAATCATGACATGAGCTACCTATTATTATTGTACTATAATAAGTTTTCGTTGTGTCTTTATCTTTTCACTTAGGTAATAAATGAGTTGGCCAAACATATTTCAAGCGAGCTTTCATAATGCTTGTCTTTTGTGGGCATTATGTTTTGAATGGATGACATTCATTTAGTGTATAGGATATAGTAAATGCATTATAGTTGTAAGAGTGAAATTTTTCCTAAGTCATAGCCTACAATCTTAACTTTTAGATCAATTGATTATTAGAGGTTTAACATTATCAAAAGACAGAAATTTCAAGTTTGATCCTTGGTGTATCTCAATTATGCCTAGCACAAACTTAAAAAAGATCTAAGTTAAATTGAATCCATTGTAACAAATTAAATAATTTTGTGCATGAGGGGCATGTAAAAATAAAATAAATTTTTGATGATCTTAAAAAAAATGAATACTATGAGATAATTACTCCTAGGCCATAACCTATGAGCTTAATTGTTGTACAATTGTGATTTTAACATGTGAGTTATAGATCAATGATCAATTACAAATTTCAATGAAACTCAAATTTTTCCAAATTTAATTACTCAGTGAATTGAAAATTTTTAAATCCCGCACTTTAAACCAATTTAAAACTTAAATAAATTGGAACAACAATAAATTAAAACTTATCGACTTACATTAGGACAATCTATTAAATTTCAATAAATTAGATATGCATTTAGTAATTAAATAGGGCTCTCTAAGAATTAGATTTTAACAAGAATGTCTCTCAAGTGAAGCTTTTTTTGTTTTCTATATTTTATCTTTTAGATAAATAATTCCAAATTAAAATCAATTAACAAAGAATCATGTGAACTCGGAGAAAAAATTATACCTTAATCACATAATCTAGGGCGTTAGTGACCATGCATTGGTAGGAAGCATGTGTGCGTTAGTGAACATTGAAACGTACGTGCGTTTTATCAAACGGGAATGGAAGGTCATGAACATGAGGGGAATGCTACCCACTTACTGGGGGAAGAATGCTTACTATTCTAATGATTTGACTTTGATAAACTGTTGAGATTACGTGGTTGCTTCCATTCTGTGTGCATATAACTGACAGACCTTATCCTACTTGAAAGAGCAGAGCATTCAAACTTTGCCTTCTTACAATAATGCTTAACTTGGTGATGCAATACGGAAAAGAAAACTATAATTTAAAATTTAAATCAGCAATAGTGAATAGTAAACTATTTCAATTAAGTTCAAGATATTTTTTAAAATATAATAATATGACATAAAATTTATAAATTCTACAAATAAACTATTTTAAAATTTAAATTGAATTGAATCACGATAAATAAGAATTTATTAATTAGAATAGGGCGGTCTACTTAAATTCAACAAATCAAATCCAATGTTTAGAATTAATGACAAATATCTCACATTAAATTCAATAGTAATCCCTACCGAATAACTATAGTCACACAATTAGAATCAAATACATAACCTAATTGAACAAATAATTTTAAGCGATAATTGGAATTGAGAAAAATTTATACCGATGCAAGAGGGGTATACAGAGGGGTGTAGAGGGGTGAGGCAAACAATGTGATCCACAGGTATATAGATGATGAGCTATAGAGTAGGCAACTTGTGTCAGATCAATGTTGATGGCAAGAGGCAGGATGATGGTGCAAAACTCAGCGTGAGAGAATCAAAGGATGTTGGCGAAGATTTTGGGTACACAAGTGGGAAAGTGGTCTCATGAGAGATGTGTAAGAGGTGCTAGAGTGGCCGAGCGTGAGGCGCGCAAGTTGGCGGCCTAACATATATACTAGCGGTGTGGTTGAGGATTTTAGTTTTTTCTTTTTAATAAAAAAAGATAATCGGACTATTTTAATGATCCTCACTCAAGACTAATCCTATCCTTCCTTATTTAGGATATTGATCCCTCAACTCAAACCCATAATATGAAATTGAAAATACAAAAATAAATGCTGAAAATAACATGTCAAATAAACTTACACAAATAAAATCAGTATAATATTAAATCAACACCAATTCTGTCAAGTTTTTTAATCATCCATGAATTTGGGCCATCAAATCAAGCTAATATGGTAATTAAAAATCAAGTAAAACCAATCCATATTAATTTTTGAATTAGCATTAGACGAATATGAAAGTAACCATAAGCATGCTATTAGGTGTCCCTACCACTTGGTCATAAGCTATGAAAGATATTATGAAAGTTCCTAATTTTGGGGATTTTGAAAAATAATAATATTAGGGGTTTGGGGATCTTCACCTTTGACCTTAGTCATTTTCTTTTGGAATATAGAACTATTTAATTCTTTGAACTAATATCCAATTCCATAAATCAAAAAGAATAATTTTATTTCATTTATATATTCCTATAACAAGAAAGTTACTAATGTCATAAGTTTAATTATTTGACATGGGACTAAACCAAAATTATTAAATAAATAAATACCCAAATTAAACCTAATTAACTTAGTCAAATAATATCGAATCATCATAATTAAATTGACTCTGCCCAAATTTAAATACACATTTGAATATGCTCGATCAATAAAATAACTCTACTATTAATAACTAGAAGAAAATAGAAATAATATTTCGATGACATCATGATGCCTAGTCTAATTTAAGTCATTAATTATATAGATGTCCACATCAATTCTCCTCGGGGTCATAAGAACTCGACTTTATTGAGTATGAGCTAACTTTGCTCTGATGTAACTTTATAAAATCTAATGAAATTGCAACGACTCTTCTCTAAATATCTCTAAATTACCTAAAGAAGGTGCATATCGTCATCGAATAAATTATCATTAGTATCTTGGTTTCAAATCGATATTATTTATTCATCAAGAATTATTTGATTTGCTCTTTATTTAGGGTGGATTTAAGTAGTGGACACTGAGGTGTAATTCACTTTAAAGGGACTAAAAAGCTCAAATCTCATTAGGTATTATTGCTAAGTTTCAACTAACTATCAAATTTATAGTATATGATTATTCTGCAAACTTGTTGTAATTACAAAATTCATACAATTGATAATTTGATTTACATTTTAAAATTTGTCTTCTTCACAAGTTTGTAACAAATTAAAATTATCACATTATTAATCTTAGAAATTTTTTTCTCATATGTAATTTTTAATTGAATTCACGAATCTCTTTATATCATGAATGCCAATAAAAATGCATACATAAGCTCTTAACATGCAAAAAAATATGGCTAATGAAATTATAAAACAACAAATTCAACACAAACTTCACTTGAAAAGAAGATTCTGTAATCTCTGAAAGTGTAACTTGATCTAGCCATCGGTGTGATAGTGGTAAAAATATGTAGTTCCTAATAGTTGCTAGTGTGTTCTCTAGAAGTTACTGGCAAACTCCATAGACCAATTGTCAGTTATTTCACCATTTTCCTATGGTTGATAACAACCTCTAATAAATCATTATCTCGGCTACTTGTGCAAAAATATGGATAACAAGGTTGAGTTGAGTCTCATTATGATGCTCAATGCTAATAACCATCTTAGTATGTTTTATATCCTTAACATCACTGTTATCATGCTCTTCAATAATTCAATAATTATTTACATGCATAGGTTTTTTATCAATAAGTCTATTTGTTTGTAAGGTTAAATTTAAGAAGGTTAAAATTAAACTTGGATAGAGATATTTTTTTTATTAAAAGTTGTGAATGATGTGATACAAAATTAGTTATTATGTTGGGATATGTGAGGGATGTGATGTAGGTTAGTTATTATTTTAGTAATATGTGTAGGATGTGATGTAGGTTAGTTATTATTTTAGTAATATGTGTAGGATGTGAAATAAAGTTAATTTTTAATATTAAATTTTATGTGTGATGTGATATGGCTGGTTAAAATTAAACCAGGTTAATTTTAAACTTTCAGACAAACAGGGCTAAGTAATGGAACAATATGTAATTAAGTATTCACCGCAAGATATCCAATTATAGGTTTGGTAGAGATATAATTTCATCTTTATAGTCGGGAGTTTTAGTTTCATGTATTAGCTCTATACTCTCTTTTTCAATATGTTTTTCAATTTATTCATATTTATGTCATATTCTTCTTCTACGATAAGGTCTGCTATGTATATTGAGATAGATAAATAAGGTGTCCTCTCCTCATTAGGAATCATGAAGTGTAAGTAGAAAAATTTTCACTAAATTTTTTTTCCCTTTCGAAAGAGAACCAACAATAATATATGGTGCTTCAATCTCAACTCAGGAGTAGGTGTCTTGGAGGTAGGAAAGCCAAGAACGCATAGTGGTGATTAGGCTTCAATCATTAGTAGAAAGAAAAAGTTAAAGTCATCATCGACAATGAGAAGGGTTCCTTATTTTCTTTTTCTTCTCAAATTCTTTTATAAGGAGCAGCTTGTTTCTTATTTTTTACTGAAAATAAAACTATTAAAATTGTTAGTTATGGATCGTTGTATTATTCTTGTAGTCTTTCTTGGACAAAGGGAAACTATTATGCTCCGGAAAAAATTGCATTTGGTAGGACCAAATGGTGTTGAATTAATGAAGTTGATCTATAGTGAGGATAAAGTGATGGAATGAGTAATGATACGAACGTTAGGGCACAATCATGAATGTGGAGCTTTTCCTTCTTCAAGAATAGAAAATGATATGCAATTCATTATGGCTGCATTTTGGCTTTGAGGTCTATTGCCTTATGCACTACTATTCGATAAATGAAATCAAAAGTAATTCTTTAGTACTTTGTACTAATTTTATGCAGGGTGCATGGAGTCACTTTAGCAGAGATGCCTCTCATAACAACTTGTAGTGAACATCGTCATAAAGGAATGTGCCGACGCCTTGTGCATGTGATCGAAGAGGTTGGTTTTTGCAAATTGTGGCTTTTTTCGTCTCCCAAATGTCCTAATTTCAAAAGTGCTCTAGTTAATGGGCTAACTTTACAATTTGTGAATAATGATAACACTTGTAGGGAAAATCTTGAAATAATTCTCATTTTTCAGTTTTCTTATGCAATTCAATAGGGTTTTGAATGGCCAAGAATTTTTTTATCCTTTTTAACCAAAAGTATTTAGTAATTTTATTTCTTTCTTTCTCATTAGCATTAGTAAGTTAAAGGTTGATAATTCAAAGATAAATTTTTATTCTTGATAAAAAAAGGATAAATTTTTATCCAAACAATAGGGATAAAATATAACATGCATTGTTTGTATAAGTCTTATTTTATAATTAGGACTCAGATCTGAGACATAGATTTCAAGTATGTGTAGATTAATTTCACAAATACAGTGCTTATATGAAAACAACTAGATTTGTTTGAAATATTATTCAAAATAAATTCCTGTGCCTGACAAAAATAACAAATTGGAATAAATTGAAATTTTCTCTTATGTACATTTGTTTGCATATTTGTCATAAAGTAATCCTTCCATTGTTATTTTGAGGCTCAGTGCTGAATTGATGCAATTAAGCCCAACCTTTTGCATATCACATCATTTCACAAATTGCTTTTCAAGCAAACTACTAACAGTAGCAAGGACTATGAAGTAGCATCAATATTCTTAACGGTAGCAAGGACTAACGTATTGGAGGTTTTCTCCTCAGACGGCTCGAGAAAAAATGATTTTAACTTTATTATTTATATTGTATTAATATAAAAGATATGGTTTATATATGATGTATTATTATGATAACAAATGGATACATTTAGCCTATAATTTGACTATTTTTCTTCTTCTTTACAGAAAAAGAATCTAATTCATACCCATAACTCAAGTTGGGTATTTTTGAAACAATTGGAAAGAAAATTCTTAGAATTTCTTGAGTTGTCTCTAATCTCTTTTTTGTCTCATTCCAAATCTATTTTTTACTTATTTTGATCCATTCCTCTTGAACTTGATGCTTTGGTTCATTTAAAATTCTTTTATTTGTTCATGCCAATGAAGTGCGTGCATTAGATTATTTAGTAGATATAGTGTAACATCCCGTTATCTCATTGTAGAGGTATTGTCCGCTTTGACTTTAGGAAAACTGCGTGACTTGAGCACTTTCCAGGAGGCCACTCATCCCAGTGCTATTCCAGCCCAAGCACGCTTAACTATGGAGTTTTCCATCATTAGTCTTACGGTTCATTTGAGATCACGTACAGCACAAGATCTCCCTCCCTTTTCGATATGGGATGATTCATTCCTATGCCCATCTCACCACTCATTATTCGGCTTAGAAGCCCGTCAGGAGCCGCACTTTGCCTCAGTAATTCCTTTCTCTTAGAACATCACCCAGCGTTCACTCCCTGCCCTCTTCGACCACGGGCGTCACAGGCCCACCAGCTTCCGCTTGGTTCGTTCTCGAACCACGATTCATTCCTGTGCTCCTCTCACCACTCATTACTCGGCCTAGAAGCCTGCCAGGGGCCGCACTTTGCCTCAATGATTCCTTTCTCTTAGGACATCACCCGGCGATCACTCCCCGCCCTCTTCGGCCACAGGCGTCACACACAGAACCCATGTTGCTAGGTTCTATACAGTTTAGTGTGTGTGATGTATAACTCGTGCTCCCAAATGGCATGTTCATTTCTACTCCACAAACAATGAATCAATGGAGTTATTCTTTCTTTTGCTAAAATGGAGTCCATGTCCTTTCGGTATTTAACTTGTGATGTAGAAGGAAAGGGGAGGATGTAGAGTGAGAAGGAAGAAGATCAAGAAAAATAAGAAAGGAAGGGGAAGGTTTTGGGAAAGAGGAAGAAGAAGAAGAAGAAGAAGAAGTTTTATTTCTACTACTACTAGTACTACTAAAACAACAAAGCTCTAAAGTCCCAAATTAGTTGGTGTTGGCTACACTTCTCTATTCAAGTTTTTCAAATTTCACTTGTTTTTATGACCTTACCTCCAAAATTACACTTGTTTTTTTAAAAAAAGACCTCTATGTCAAGCAACTCTCCTTGTGAATGCTGGTGATGCAAGGTCACTTTTTATGACCTTACCTCAATTCATTTGTGGTTTATCCCTTATCTTCAATGACATGATTTGGATCTCCTCACATCTACATAGGGGTTTCTATAGGTTGACAATGGACATAATCAAGCTTTCTTAAATATCATTCCCTTGTTTTATCCTCAATAGGTGTCATGCTCATTTTCTTTTTGATACTGTTATTTCTAATGTGGTTTACTTTAGTATGTCTATTTATCTGTACTGCATTGATTTTAGCAGCACTGATTTTATTAGTATCTTATTACACTAATCTACGCTCAATATTTACTCCTATATTATATAGATGGTTGGATAATAGTTTTATGAACAATAATAAATACTAAATAAGAACTTACTAAACCAATACTGCATTTTTCAAAAAATAATCTATCAACCTTTATTTATAATAATCAGATTCATCCTCAGCATTAGGAATCTGCATTTTGTAGCCCACACATGCACATCCATTCATCCATATACATATATACACATTGATGGTGCATTGAAGGTAACATGTGCTTCTCCCTGAAAGTGAAATGTTTACAAATTTTTATTATTTTGTAGAACAGCTAACAGTCTCACGTGTACTTTCAATACTCAGTCTTTTCTTTTTAAATAGATTCTGAAATCGCTAAAGGTTGAAATGCTAATTTTGCCGGCTGTATCGAGTTTTGTCGATAGCTGGATATCAGCTTTTGGGTTTGAGCCCATTGATGACAACGACAAGCAGAGGTTAAGTACTATGTGCGTAATATCATTTCCTGGAACAATACTCTTGAAAAAGAAACTGTATCCAAGCCCAGAAAATGAATCAGGTATTCATCATTTCTATCCATTTTTATGTCCCTTGAATTTTATTTGTTTAGATTTTCACTGCAAGCAAATGATAAGCTAAATAATTTAAATAATCTTCTTAGCAAATGTTGGAAATGACAATAATTTGGTCTCCAGCAAACATGTATCTTGGCAATGTAGTTCAACAAATGATAAAAATGCGGTAATATCCACCCAAATTAAAGAAGGTAGTACTACCAGCAATGCTTGGGCACAGAGTGATCCTTACTCTGAAGCTCTTTAGTTTTGACAAGCTGAATCTGAGGGAGCTTAATAATATCTTCATTTCAAAAGCTACCTCCATGCCCTCCAAGGATGTTCTGCATAGTTCTTCAAGTGAGAGTTCTTGAATTCAGGTTTATCAGCAAAACTGTTGATTCCGGTGAAAAATCTCATTCACAAAATGCTGAATGATCAGTTCGAAGCTGCTGCCGTAAAGACTTATTAGTAAAAGCTGCATAGGAGAATTAGACAAAAAAAAAAGTTCATGGTATGGAGCTTGTGCAGGCTCCTCTCAGTATAAACTGTTGATTTTCTTCATCCTCTCATATTGCAGAATTTACTGTACTTCTGATTACAGGAAAACATTCTGTAGTTGTATTCTGCTTCTGATAGATCATACAATGAAAAAATGTAGTTGGGAGGCGGTTGGTTCAATGGTTTTGAGTGCGATCTTATATTGAAGAAATGAGTTCTTTAACTTGATATATTTAGATGACATTGTAAAATTTTACCCTTGAACATCACAATTTCTCCCAAATCACTTAGGAATTGCTGTGGTGTGGTTTGCGCCTGAGACCCTTCGGTAAGCTCCTTTGTCACTGAGCCACGAGAGTACTTAGTAAAGCTTAGAACAATGAAATAAAAAGTTGATAGTATTGATTTTGATTAAATAAATAATAATTTATAAACAACACATACATGAAGGTAATTTGAAAATTGAAATAACTTTTAACATTTAAATTGCACTGAGCCAAATGTTTTTTTTTTTGTGAAGATTGTTGCTTTCATTTATCATCTAAATTTTTTTGTTGTGCTCTTTAGAGCTTAATTTTTTGATGTGTTTATTTGGTCATAGAAATACGTGAATACTAGTGTTTCTGTTATAGTAAAAAATGCTCGTGTTTTAGACTTGTCAATATCTTGTTAATCCACACATGCAGATTTTGAACTCTCTTATTTGTAAGCAAAAAATTGTAAAAAGCTATAATTTTGGAAATTTTGGATAATAGAATAAAAAAATTTGTCCTTATAATGTAATTTTCTCCTCGCGTAAATTTATTTATGAAATATCTTTTATATAATATATATGCTTTTTTTTTTAAAAAAAAAGTAACAAGAAAGGAAAAACTCGTTAAATCGGGCCAGGCAAAGGAAGCGGCCAACGCGATAGGGATTGGGTGGGGAGAGAAGTGGAAGGAGAGGATCAGTCCATGGCGACGATTGCTTCTCCCCGTCCGCTTGCCCTTAATGGATCCGGATCACGTGGATTCATCCTCGAGCTCAGCGGTTTCCCCTTTTCTCTCGTCCGCGTTCCCCACGACGACCTCCTCATCTGCCTCTTCTTGGAAACCCTAGTCGCAATTCCAGTAGTTCGAGGCCGGAAAGACTTGGACTTGAGGGAGAGAGGGGATTACGGCGGCGGTTGATGGAGCCCTACACTGATCGCTCCAATCTGGCGCTTAAGCAGAAGAGCCCAGCCGTCCGATGGGTCAGAGAGTGGTGCTCCCGCTTCCCAACCCGATCTTTTGATCTCTCATTGTTTTTTCCTTTTTCATTGGAGTATTGGTGTTAATTTTTCGAGGTGATTAATAGGGTTCCGCAAGATATAGTGGCAACTGGCGGGAAGTGCTATCTACTCAAGTGGGTTACAGGCAAGTTGGGCAGCTTATAGATACTAATGCATATTATTAGAAGTTCTCTTATCAGATATCCCCAAGAAGGATTGCTTTTCTATCAAAAGTCCCGTTTCTTGTTCTCATATAATGTAGCTACAGTTCTTGACAGTCTAGCATTTATTGTGTGCTCCAGTAAATCTTGTTATGAGTCATTTTGATTAGTTTCTCCAATGGGCAATGGGTAGGTGGTAAGCGTAGAATGGATATCTTAAAATTTATTTCTCAGGTTTTATTAAGAAGGATTGGTTTTCAATTAGAAATTCTACCTTCTTGTCCCAATAGGCCAATAGTTTGTTTTCCTATGTGTCTTTTATTCTGTTATTCACTACACAGTTTATATTTTTTTTTATGGGTAAGCATTTATGTGTGAATATTTTTTAAGTTTATTAATTAGATGTCCTTTAAAGGTTTATTTTTCTACCGAAATCCTCTTTCCTCATGCCCATAGTTTATTATAATTCTGGATGATATGCCATTCTAACATTGACTGGATGCACTATTATATTTTGCAAGTGTATTTTTGATGAAATTGTTTTTCATGATAAAATGAACTGTTGTAAATACTTCTCACTGAATTTCAAAAAGAATGTGGTTGGTGGTGACAATAAGTTGGATTAAGGAAGTAAATTGAACTTTTCCGTGAGATAGGCTCTTTTAATATTTTTCGTGAGATAGGCTCTTTTAATTTTTTCCTGAGTTATGTACTGCTACATTGTCATTTTTACTACTGATAGAGTTTTCTTTTTTGTTTTTTGGCATTAATAACATTTTTTTAAATTGAAACATAAAGCCTTCAATCTCTCCTTTAGTTTGTCGGGATTTGGAGATTAAATATACTACCACCTGCTTGTTGGCTATAATAGCTGGTGTCATCTCCTCCTTGAGCCGTTTGAAGAAATTGCCTCTACTGTTGTTTTTATAAATTTTTTGCCAAAAATCTAGAGAACTGGGATTTTGACATTTTAGTTTCATGAGGGGTTTCCTTTTAATTTTTTCATTTGGACATTGATTTGGAAAGTTGGTCAGGATCTCTGTTGAAATGGATTAAAAAGTAAACTAAAATGATTTGGCATCAAGATTTTTTAATCTTGAGATTGATGAAGCTTGTCCTTTTTTGTTCCTGTTGTATATGTAAAGAGGATATGTTGAATACTATAAGGGAGAAGTCCAGAGAGGTTGAGCTAGAAGAGAAAAGGTCTGAGCCAGCTACTGAGATGCTTTTCCTGTGCACTTATGAAGGCTGTGGAAAAACCTTTGATCAAGCAGCTGCTTTGAAAAAGCACACCCATGTCCATGGAGAGAGGCAATATGTTTGTCCTATTGAAGGCTGCGGGAAGGTAAATGTCTCATGGCCTGTTGTGGCTTGTGGTTCTGATTATAGATCTGGTCATTTTTAAGAGTCTTCAATGCTTCTTATTACTTCAATGAAATTCAGAATTTTGATTTTTTTTTTGAAATACTTCTTTGATGGGAAATAAAGTTAGTTATATAAGATGCGAAATAAATTGATTAATGTATTGAGAATTGTATAGGATGTTATGTAAAATGAATTTTTATATTAGAGTTTATGTATCATGCTATAAAATAATTTATTATTATTATTATTATTATCATCATTTTTAAATGGCTATGGCCCAAATAGCTTCCTACCATGTGAGACCTAAGGCTACACCTTCCTCGATATGCTATAGACTTCTTTCAAACCTGTTGTTGACCTAAGTAGGAAGGCTGAACTGGAGTTCTACTTGATAATGGTTGATTCAAATCAATCATATTTAATTGATGAATTTATGAAAATGACCTAAAAAAAATTAAACAACCAGGTAATCTTGAAAATTATCCACACTCATGGTAAAATCGGTGGGAGTATTTTTTAGGCGGGAGTCAAGTTGATTCAGTTCCTAATATGATAGAAAGTTGCATTGAAAGTGGCCAAGGTACTGAATTTCACTCTCATTTGAATAACAATTGAACTCATATTGGTGGATACTCTATGCTTATGTTCAATAACAATCTCTACAAAACCCCTTAATCTGCTTTGTTTTTTGAGCTAACTTGATCAATAATTGGGAAGTTAATCCATAATTGAACCATTAAGCTTAAGGCATTCAATTCTGTCAAATTAGACACTCAAATTGACCCATTAGTGTGGTCAATTTTGCAAAATAGGTGTAAAATGGTTCTAATTAAGGAATCAAACCTATAGTCTAAGCAACTGGCCTAGTCGACTCAACTTACCCTTTTAGGCTGTGCAAGCTGCTCTCTTCTATTGTTCGGCATAGGAAGCCTACAATAGGTGGCTTCAAAGTGCTAGATCAAGCCCCAGATGAACTGATTTCTCCAAAATAATTGTGGTAATCAATTGCACATTATTGACAACTTCATAATCCACTAGTGACATGTGGCTGTAAGAATAGTTGGATTCAACCACTTCATAGCTCACAATGGTGATGCTTCATTGGTAGAGTGATGATCTTGCAAATTAACATCATATTCTAAGTGACGCACATCTAACAAATTGAATGGGCAATTGTAAAGCTTAACATGCCATCACTAGTGAATTGGACTATTGAAATAGCCAATCATAGCCTATAAATACCTCCTCCTGTGAAATCCTCAAACATGCTGACTACTAGCTGTTAAAACCACTTCTGAGCTTCCTTTCACCTCCCTTAAGCTACTCTACCTCTCACAAATTGTCGCGATGACTAGATAGCCTCCCAGTCAAGGTCTAGGGATTAATCCTCTTCTCCTCTCCATCAAAGTTTCTCAATTTGGCAACAACTTTTTGTAATCTGTCTCTCTTTGTTCCTTGTTTCAAGCGAAAGTGATTCCACATCACTGTTGGGCTTTTCATAGCCACAGGAAGGCAAAAGGACTAGATCCAACAACCAGGACTTTTCTTAAGAAATTTTGACTATCACTTGTTATGAAATAATCTATCGTAAAGTCTAGGTGATTCCTTGATTGTCACGACGTCTATACCAATCAACTTCAGTGAGCTCTTGGCACTAGATTGTCTATGTCAATTCTTGTGTGTTAAATCCCTTATCGGATAGTTGCCATGAGATAGACAACTTAATAGGGACTAGATCTAGGTGCGTCGTGTCACATTTGTGATTCATTGGATCCCATCCATAACGACTAGTATCCATGCGCAACTGTGCATCACATTTGTGATTCATTGGATCCAACTATCACGACTTGATGCACAACTTTGATCTTCATTTGGCATCTGGTTATTTGCATTTTGCCCTATTTAATCCTAATCATCTGCCCAAATCTAGATCTCCTCCATCCAACTTGTCACATGGGCCTGAGATGCCTTGGAATTGACATCTTGGTCAACATCTCTCTTTACTCTTGGGAGTGCTTGGTATACATCACCCCCAAAATCTCCCATTTTACATCAAGGAACATGCAGAGGCACATAATCTCTCAGATATTGACATTGATTGTCGTAGTATTGTAGGGGATTCTTTCAGGTCTTGCCAAACTATGCCACTTTGTAAAGGCCACTTCTACTTTTACTATGTTGTTATGCCCCACTTTGTAACATTCACTCGCATACCTCTGCTATACTCCAACTCAACCCTCAATCTCGGTCCTGTGGAAACCTTTGAATCACCGTGTACGTCAAATTTTATGATACTTACCTGGTGACATGACAAATACCTTTTATCTAGATGCCTAAAGGGCAGCAGCAAGGAGATGCCTAATGTGTGGGGTTATCATGCTTCCTACTAAACATAGCAAAGGTTAGCACTGAAACTCTTAAGTAGATTGGATTTATCAAAATAGACACATACTAGGACTAAACTTTCGACTACTCTGATTCATTGGAATATCCTTTATTGAGGGAACCTAGGGTAGCTAAATATAGACAACTTAAATAAATTAGTCTTTCAGATGGAAACCTTGAATGATGGACTATGGATCTTGATAGAGTTCTACTCTCTCTCCCATCCAATTCGTGTCATTCTTTTTAGTTAAGTTTTGACTTGTTTATTTAAAAGTTTCATTACTCTGAAAGGAGATGAGTAATTAATTACAGAGGTTCACGCTTACAGGAAGACTTTGTATCCTTGAATTCTGAAGTCCCAAAGGTATTCTCTTTAGGGCAAAAATCTATTAATTTAGTCGACCTCCTGAGAGGATTTAATCAAATAAACCAGATTTGTTTGATACTTTCGATAAGGTTCGACTTCAGAGCCCACACCTGTATGATGTGCTTTTGTTGGTTGCTTCTAGCTTTTCCTAATGAAGCTCATCCACACCATCTTCTGTTTTCGCTTTCAGACATGCAGTGAAGTCCATGGAAGTGCAATATTTCTTGTCTAAATTTGCTCGGGTTTAGGAATTGGCAGAAACTTTCATGTAGTCACTTGAGATGAAACTTTGTAAGGTATAAAGTTCAAAAAACAACTTTGTAAGGTATAAAGTTTCGATAAAATTTTGTAAGGTATAGATCGTTATGGTTTGAAACTTCTCTTTGTTCGATATAAGTAGTTATGGCTTGATGCTTCTCATTGTTTGGTAATTATAATCAACTAACAATTTTAGTTAGGCTGATGGGCCCTGCTCAGGTGTAGTATTGCTGATTCCCTGAACAACTTGTTGATGCCTTATGTGTATTTGAATTGTTTGGTTACTAACTCTTAATCATGTTCATTTCCACGTTTCCTTTTACTGTACGATATCATGACATTAGGGTGGATTTATGCTTTCCAAGCTTAATATGTTAATTTGCCAAGCGTGTGGTTCATTGTAATATTACTGCTTTTGTTGAAACTTAGCTCAGTCTTTGCCAGTTCACTTTGAACTAAATAAAAAGGACCACACTTGAGGTACTTGTGTAATTTTATTATACATGCCAAAGGATTTTACAGCGCGTCCATTTGTTCAAATCGAATAGTAGGTTAGTTCTCAGCTACCAGACATACCTCCCAAAAACATGTGAGTTGTGTGATTTTCAATGAACTTGGTCCTAGTTTCTACTGTTGGCATGAAGGTTTATATTTTAAAAAATAATATATATATATATATACATATATAATACTACTTTTATGGTAGCTCTGGTTTTTCTTATTTTTTGGAGTCCTTTATTGTTTTGCAGAAGTTCTTGGACAGCTCAAAGCTAAAGAGGCATAACCTCATTCATACAGGAGAAAAGAACTATAAGTGCCCTTATGAAGGCTGTGGTAAGGTGATCGTCTTTTCCTCTTGCTATTGACAGAAGAAGTGCTAGACCTTCCTCTATCCTTGTTCTCCTGCATGTTTATTTGTAGACTAGGAATTCGCCATGTGTTACTTAACAAGTTCATTCAGTGAACTGCCAATTCTATATCAAAATTTCTGTTTGTAGATTGGATAAATTGTCAATATTGTTGCTAAATGTAAAGTTTGTTGGATATGTAACAGTGAGATGGATGTAGAATGCTCTTCGATTCTCTGCTTGTAAAATTTTAGACCTCAAATCTGTAAAACTTCTTTTCAATAAATTATTTTTTGACCTCTTGGCTATTTAATCCAGGCCTTCTCATTGGACTTCAACTTGAGGGCGCATATCAAAACGCATTCGTTGGAGAACTATCATGTTTGCCCTTACCCAGAATGCGGCAAAAGGTATACACATGAGTCCAAATTGAGGAGCCACGTCAAAGTACACCATGAAAAGGTATTTTTCTTTTTAACCTTTTTTTCTTCTCCATATATCTGAAGGTATTTCATATGTTCTAATATAACTCTCCAATGCTCATTATGAGCAAAAAAAGCTCATATTGCTCTTTTCAAACATGACCTTTCAATTGGTTCTATATTTAGCGCTTGAGTTCATATATATATATTCTGAGGCTTTCTGCAAATTGGTTTCTACGTTATATTAGATTCTGAGCCAATGTCGTGATCCATTTGACAAATCGAGAAAACAAATGAACCAACTGCTTTAATTTTTTCCTTAATTCCTTTTTTTTACATCATCCAGAATGTAGTGATGGACATGGTGCCACCACCTGAAAAGCTCCATACTCCGAAGGCAACTGCCTTTACTTCTACATCGTCAGACCGCCCTTTTGTTTGTCCATATCCCGGTTGCGAAAAGTCTTACATCCATGAATATAAGCTGAACCTCCATTTGAGGAAGGAACATCCTGGTCACAACCCAGAAGAAAGCTACAAGCCTGCTTTTCCGATCGAACATGGGTGGGAGGAAAGAATCGATCAAGATGCACTGATGGCAAAAGTTGTAGCAAAGAACACGAAAAGAGCCAAACCCAAGCTCAATAACTCGCGGAAAGTACTGCATGGTAAAGCTGCTCGCACGGGGTCGATCTCAGCTCCAGTAGTTGCTCGTGAAGCCGAGAGGTGGCGGTCGAGGAGGGAAGCCTTTGATGGGGATAGTGAGGAAACAGAAGAAAATCAACAAGATAGGGAAGATGGTTGGAGATTCTTTGATTTAAATAGGGATGATGAAGAGACTGAAGATGAAGACTGAAAAGACTAAAAAGGGATGATGAGGAGACCAAAAAAAATACCAAGTTCGAAGTTTTGATACACAAAATTTGCATTCGTTCATAAAAAATTCATATTTCCAGCTAAACACAGCTCATGTTCATAGTTTAATGCGTAGCCGTTCTTAGTATTCTGCAATGACCCCTTTCGGGTGTGTTCATTTTGGCATACTGTTAATTTTAAAGTTAATTTTTGGTGCTATATTTTTTCTTTAAAATTTTTAAAAAATTAGTTTGTATAAGATTAAATTTGAAATATTGTTACTATAATGTATTAGTTATGTTTGGTTTGCGTTGGAAGTTAATTTAATTCTCGTTGAAGTTGAACTAGTATGAAAAATAATGTGAAATTTTCCGTAAATACATGATAAAAGCTTGGGGAACTAATCTTAAACCTTATTAATATATAAGGAATCTCGAAAAAAAAAAACTTTTTTTTTTTGCTATCTTGATGCTCAGTTAAAGGAATGCTGGCGTTCTTGTGCGCTTAGCTTTAACCTGAGCCCAAACAAAGAATCAATGCTCACTCTAGCTGAAATTGTGGTAAATAATAGACCCATGAAAATTAAAATCTCTCCTTTGTTTATGCTTTAAATAATATTTATTATTTCCCATGCAACAATAAAAATATCTCTAAAATTTAAACTTTAACTTTAAAATTTTCAAACATATATAGAGAGAATTAATTCTGAGTTGAATCAAAATATTTAAACAATTTAATTGTTTTAAGAGCAAGTTTATTTGATTTTATGACAAGATTAAACAGCCTAAATTAAACGCATAATTAATCGGTTGATCTTCGTCTCTTGCATCAGTAATGGATGACGGAGACGTTGTACTCCACAATGGCGGTGGAGGGACGGAGCGAGTGGGTCCGAGCGAGGGCGAAGCCCCTGGCGAGCCGGAAGACGCCGCTGCCGCCGACGACGGCCATCTCCCTCACGGGATGCCACGGCTGGTTCCGGCCGACGACGGAGAGGACGCTGCCGTTGTACTTACCGGCGGAGAAGGCGAGGCTCATGACCATGAGGAAGCCCAGCTCGTCGAGCTCCGCCGCGGCGTAGAAGCCCTGGGCCCGGCCCACGGGCCGCGAGGTAGGGTCGGGCCCGGCGGTGAGCAGATCGTCGATCATCGTTACCCTGCCGAAAGCCGACCGGCCGGCGGAGCGCACTGGGCCGGTGACCGGGAAGGCTGTGGCGTTGGGGCCGCTGATGACGTCGTGGAAGAAGAAGTGGAGGTGGGTGAGCTTCTCCTCGAGGAGCTTTTTCGCCGGAGGAGAGGAGGTGGTGGTGGCCCAGCCGGCCGCGGAATAGGAGAGGGAGAGGAAGAGGAGGAGGTGGAGGAGCCGAGCCATGGATGATTCCCCTCATCCATGGAGAGGAGGTATATATTGGGAAACAAGGTGTTAGTATGATTCGAAGATAGAAAATCGATCGAAAATTGAATCGATTTTAGATCGAATTAAAATTAAATCGATCTAAATGAGCCGACTAACAAGCTAAAAGTTCGGCTCGGTAATAATTTCGAGCCGATTTTGAGCCGAGTAGGCTCGGCTCGATCCAAAACGAAATCGGCTCAAAGTAAAATACATTCTATATTATAATACATATATATAATATATATATATATATATAAAATATATATTAAATATTATATATATGTTATATAATATATAAATTATATACCGAGCCGATCTCGAACCCGATTGAGTCAAGCTTACCTCCGGCTCGAAGTGGAACCCAATCGACTTGAAATCAATTTCGAGTCGATCAAAATGTGATCGATCCGATTTCGAGCGGGTATTAGCTCGGCTAGAAATCGGATTGATAACAGCTCTTGATCCACTTAGATATACTGGAAGGGGCAGTTAAAATTACTCGTAACTTGTTTGAATTTTAACTCAATTTAAGTTTATATTGAAATTATTTTGAATTCGAGTTTAAGTACAAGTTAAGGAACACTCGTTCAAAATATATTTGATTCAATATATATATTTTTAGGCCTCGTTTGTCTAGGAGTTTAAAATTAACCTGGTTTAATTTTAACCAGTCATATCACATCACACATAAAATTTAATATTAAAAATTAAATTTATTTCACATCTTACACATATTATTAAAATAATAACTAACTTATATTATATCCCTCACATATTCTAACATAATAATTAATTTTATATCACATCTCTTACATATTTCAATATAATGATTAACTTTATTTTACATTATTTATAATTTTTAATAAAAAATATCTTTATTTAAATTTAATTTTAATTTTTTAAGCACACCTATAGATAAATTATATTCAAGTAGCTAGGGGCCACGTGAGGAGGGTGGCCCACGCACGGGTGCGCCCTTCACGTGAGGTCAGCAGCGGCACTCCCTTGGCAGCTGGGCTCTGTGGCAGGACGAGGCTAATGGGGGAGAGAAGAGAAAGGGTATGTTAGATAGGCTAAAGGGTATTTTAAATTTATAACATCGGTCCAGAGCGGACCCGGGCAATGGGCGGGCCGGGCCGGGCCTGAGCCGGGCTTAACCGGGCTTTGACTAAGTCAAAGCGGGCTCAGGCCGGGCTTAGCCCGTTTTACGGGCTTACTTTCATGATCAAACCCGCCCAATGTATGGGCCGGGCTACCTACGGGCCTACAAAGCCCAAAATAAATTGTGAACATTTTGGCATGCTATATTGCTAATTTGATATATATGCTTTCCATAATTACATATTAGTATAATTTTATTTAAATTAATAATTAATAAAATTCTACAATATTTTATCTACGACATGAATTTAAAATAATTAAACGAATTAGTGAATATATCTAAATTGTAACAAATATTGAATTAATATATTAGAATATTTAATGATAAAAATTTAAGCAAACTATTATTTTTAACATTACAAAGATAATAACAATAATAAAACGCCCCCTAAGACTCATCTAATAATAACAATAATAAATCAACATACCTAAAAAATATAAACTATAGCATAAATCCATCATCTATTACACCTCAGACAAAAGAAATAAATCATCTATTAGGTTTACGGGCTCGATTCGGGCTTTATGGGCGGGCCGGGTATGATCAGACTTGGGCTCTAAATAAATCAACATCGAGCTCGGGCCGGGAAAAACCCAAATATCGGGCCAAAATAGATAACCAAACCCGCTCAAAATTGATCGGGCTTTGGCTAGCCCATCGGGCCACCCGCCCAATGCCCAGGTTTAGTCCAGAGTTTTAATAAAATATTAAATAATTTTTTATTTATTTTTATATTATTAAAATTTTTAAAAGTTACCATTTTATTTCTACCGTTCTCTCTCCTCTCGATCCGGCCGCCCGCGCAGTCTACGCGACCGCTGGCGATCCGGCTGCCGCTCTGCGTGTCCGCTGGGGGTCGCGTGACTCGCCGGCAGCTGCGCGGCCCGCGCGCATGCGCCAAATTGGGAGGAGAGAGAGAGAGAGAGATCGCACGCAAGCGGGCCAGCGCGACTCGCTGGCGGCCGGGCTGCCCACGCTCGTGCGTCGGATCGGGAGGAGAGAGAAAATGGCAGAAGGTAAAACGGTAATTTTAAAAAGTTTTAATAATAAAAAAATAAAAAGACCCATTTGATAATTTATTAAAACTCGGGGACCCTAATATTATAAATTTAAAAATATGAATTTGTACGATATTAAGCGTTAAACTCAGGGACCTGGGTGTAATTTGCTCTTTTAGATATTTTAAAAAAAATCTAATATTAAAATTTTAAAATAAATTTAATTAATATATATTAGAGATATTAAATTTTTTTAAAATATTAAAATATTAAATCTATTATACTTTATAGGCATAGATGTAATTTATCCTATTTTTATTCATACGATTATATCAAAAGCTGGGAGCAGCACAGCCGAATAGGTCTTGTTGAGCTTGATTCTTCCCAATGTTTAACTAAATAAAGTTTAATAATAATATAATTTTTCATTAAATTAATTCATATTAAAAAATATTGTAATAATAAATTTTCATTAATTTAAAGCTAACTCAAAATGTAATTCGAGTTGACTCGAACTTGATTTATTTCGAGTCAAGTTTACGCGAACTCAAATTAATTCGAGTTCAAGCTGAGATCGAGTTTGTACAAACTCGCTCAAACTTGACTTGTTAACATTCCTAACCGGAAGTTTTCGAAAATTTTGCATTTATTAATTTTAATAAAATAAAATTAAAGTTAAATGAATATATTTTTAAAAGTTATGGTATATGAAAATTGTAATATAAATTAAATTTTTAGTATGCATGTAATATGTGAAATAAAATTAATTTTTAAATTTTAAATTATGTGTAAGATTAAAATATAATTAAATTTTATATACGATGTAACATATCAGATTAAAATTAACATAGCTAAATAGACAGGTCTGAAATCATATGATAATTTAATACATGCGTTGTTGCAGTGATGAAATTGTATGAGCATCATATAAACGGCTCACAAATATTAACAAATTGAACGTTAGTGTGTTAAGACTCGTTTATTTACTACTTATCGAGCTTTTAAAATTACGTTCAAACTTATTTGATCATTATCTGATTTAGTGCTTAATCTTATTATTTTTGCTGGTAGATGAAGTTAGTTTAACTAATTAGAATTGTTGAAATAAGAATGACTAAAAAATCAATTTTAATATAAAACTATATATATAATTATTTTTTAAAATTTTTAAATTTTTTTGTAATTATGATTATTGCAATCATGAACCAAATAGAGTCCAAAACTAATTTATTTTAATTTGGGTTATAACCTTCATGTTATATCTTGAGCCAAACATTTATTAAATATTTACTTATACATTAAAATCTAGGGATAATTACCTACATGTCATTTAGTTTTATTTATGCTTTACCCATCCCTTCTTAATTAATTACGCTATGCACACTCAAATCATTATAAAATCTTACGTATACATATTTTAACTTATTTTTATTATAATGAGTAATCATAATTTTTCAATAACCTAAATATAGTTAGATTACAAAAAATCAGAGCCGTTCATCATATTTTTTTAAGGATATTTAAATATATTTTGAGTGAAAATCCTAAAACTTAATGTTTAGGTGATGACAAATGAAGGAGACATTCGCGAGTTAATTAATTTTAGGACAAATCAGCACTTTAGTGTAGTATTGAGGAAGAGAAAAATATGTATTATTAAGAGTAAAAATATAATTTTAATGATTTATTAACAAAATATTTTTTTTCAAATAGATTTTGATTAAGTTTTAACTCAAATGTGTGTATGTAAGATTTTGTAATGTTTTGAGTGTGCATAGCGTAATTAACTAAGAATAGATGAGTAATGCATAAATAAAATTAAATTGTGTAGTACGTAGGTAATTATTCCTAAAATCTATATAGAGACAAACATACCAATAAATATTTTATAAATAATATTAAGGAGAAATAATATTTGCATTAAAGAGAGGTTGGTTTGTGGCTAGACCTGGGTAATGGGCGGGCTGGGCCGGGCCTAGGCCGGGCTTGACCGGGTTTTGACTAAGTCAAAACGGGCTCGGGCCGGGCTTAGCCCGTTCTACGGGCTTAATTTCATGATCAAACCCGCCCAATGTACGGGTCGGGGTACCCACGGGCCTAAAAAACCCAAAATTTATTTCCAAACATAAATTTAAATTGTGGATATTTTGGCATGCTATATTGCTAATTTGATGTATACGCTTTTCATAATTACATATTAATATAACTTTATTTAAATTAATAATTACTAAAATTCTATGATATTTTATCTATGACATGAATTTAAAATAGTTAAACAAATTAGTGAATAGTGATATCTAAATTTAACAAATGTTGACTTAATATATTAGAATATTTAATGATAAAAACTTAAACAAACTATTATTTTTAACATTACAAAGATAATAACAATAATGATATTTACGGGCTCAATTCGGGCTTTATGGGGGTATGATCAGACTCGGGTTCTAAATAAATCAACATCGGGCTCGGGCCGGGCCAAACCTGAATATCGGGCCAAAATAGATAACCAAACCCGCTCAAAATTGATCGGGCTTTGGCTATCCCATCGGGCCACCCGCCCAATGCCCAGGTCTATTTGTGGCTGCACTTCAAGACAATATCAGATTTAAGGGGGAACCATTAGCCCATCTATAGCAAAAGGACATCTTTTGGCCCCCAGTGCACTGAATGCCTTCAAAAACTTTTTCTATTATGCCAAATTTTTTTTCGGTTTTCGTCTCGTTAATTGGCAACACCGTCGAAGTGCTAAAAGCAGATCTACTGAAAAAATTTTGCGAATCGATGGATCCATGCGAGACTCTTCACCTTGAACTGAAACTGTTGCGCTTGTACCGCTTGTATCTGCAATGATAAATTACTTAATTGATCCACCAATATAATGAGAAGGGGGTCGTGACGTGTGGAATTTAAATAAGAGAGGTATTTCTATTAGATTCTTAATTTTGATTCGAGTTGCTTAATTAGATCTCTACACATTTTTTGAAATAAATTTCCAAATTTGTTAGGCAGTGCTTAAACGTAGTTATTTCAAATCTATAGAAACATCTTTTTATAGATACCTCACTTGTATGTGCTAGAAAAAGCTATTTACTCAAAAAGTATTCCGACAGTTCATTAAAGAACTCAAAATTTAATTTAAGTCATAAAAGATAAGTCGTTATAAATAATAGGGTGACACATCTATTTATAGCTAACTGTTAATATGTGGCTCCAATGTACACGTGTTATCCTAAGAAGCTCTCTAATTCTGATTACCAGTCATCAGTGATGGGATTTAGTACCGTCGAGCACGAGGATTGGCTAATCTAATCATCATTTGCCCTTCTAGAAGATTTGTACCTTAGGATCTGAAGATCAGCTCTTGTAATAGTATCGGTACCGACAGCACAAGCCATAGTTGTCAAACCCCTCCAGACTGATAATCGTACAATTCGTACAGGCCAGACAGCCATACCCTGTGCACCCTCCATACCTGGAGTGCGCTGCCACAGATAAAATTAAATCACCAGAGGGGGAAGTCATTTTCCTGACAAGACAGCTCCAGCTTGCTTATACTCACAGTCTGCAGACTGTCACTGGCTAACTATAAATACTCTTGAACAAGACTTTAAAGAAGACTTTTTCGGCTGAACTCTCGGCTGAAATATTTTGCTGAATTTTTATTTTTCTTTCTGTGTTTTATACAGTTCTGTACTAGGCCTTAGCGGCCTCACTTTTGAGTTATAGTGAAAGATTTAGAGCTCGCCAGGTGGACGTAAGGGATAAACTGTTCTTGAACTATCTTAAATCCCTGTGTACCACTGTCTTTTGGAACTCCTTCTTACGTCAACACTAACTTTTTGTATAATATTTCATGATCTAAATATAGAGGTATCGTCCACTTTGACTCTAAGAAACTGCTTAACATATGTACTTATTAAGACATCACTTATCTTAATACTATTCTAACTCAGACATATTTAATTATAAAGTTTTCTATTATTAGCTTCATGATTTACTTTAGAAAAAATATTTACTATTTAGGATTATGTTTTTTTACTTATAAAGCTCAAAACTACTCTCCTTTTTAGATGTGATACAATACTATTTATTATTCGGCTAAGAGCCTTTAACGAACTATATTCTATCTTAGTGATTCTATTCTTTTGAGATGTCGGCCACTTGACAATCATTCTCCGCCTTATTCCACCACGGTTTATCATATTATATGCTTAATCTTTATAATTCTAGAATATTATTTAAGTTTAAATTCTTCTAACAAAACTATCATGAGTTTCTTTCAGTTCATCAATCAAATACTTTTATTTTTAATTTTTTTATAAATTTTAATCCAATTGATCACTATAAAGATTTTTTCCCTCAATTGTTCTATTGAAAAAATTGATAAAATAAAAATAAAAATTGAGTATCAAATTTTCAAAAAATTACAATTCTTTCTATTATAAAGAATTACATATTGATGACCATTAATTAACAAAGGTGTTTACAGTTATATGTGTTGAACTTCTCAATTTTAATGATTACAATTAATTTAGCATTATAGATTAATCATTTTATTAAGTATGTTACCAGGTTATTTATATCATAATTGAGGTGAATGTCCAAATTCAAGTTCAAAAAAAAAAAGTATACTACATATTTTTATTTTTATTTTTCTAGAATATAATTGTAGCATGCATATTTTTGCCAAGGATTTAACTTATACTCAATCTTAGTCAGCCTAAGGTCTATCCATTTCTTTATAATCCTTGCTATGAAATTTATCTCTACAGCTACAGGAAAAACAGGTCAATTTTCAAAATCAACCGGATTTCTCTAGACTGGCCTAAACACAGCTGCCCAGCTGACCGTAAACGCCCATCCAAATCTCCAAAAATTGAGAATATCTTATTTTCACTACTTTGTTCCTAGTAGCCCACTTTAAAAATATATTTTAATTTAAAACATCACTCAAAAATTATTTCTTTATTCCTTGTTCATTCTAAAATGGAAAAATATTTGCATTTCCTATTCCACTTGTTATTTCCTGCAGTCTTTGAATTTTGTGCTGAATATATTGTCCATCTAAGCTCTCTAATATATCAATATCTATCCTAGGTAGCACTCTCTCTTTGTTTTAGCCCTTGGGTGAAAGTTTGAGTGTTTTAGCCTTTTTTAACTATTTTTAAATTATCTTTTCTTGTTGAACATACTCTAACATATTTCATTATGGGAAATGGACAAAATTACTATTCTATGCTTATTCACATCGGCCTTTTTCCCAAGTTTTATTTTTAAAGCATTTTTCTTGTTCCAAGCATGGTTGGACTTGAAATTTATCCTTAAAATACAAACCCAGCTGAACCCAATCTGTCTCCAACGTTCCAATGGACACATCATCACCCAAAAATATCTGAAATGCCCTTTACTTGCTGTTTTCTTATTGGTCCACTTGTATGACATATAAAAATAGTTGTCTACAATTTACTAATTCAAATAAAGGGAAAATATTTTAAGCTCCATGCTTACCACCTGCTGTACGAAAATAAAAGCATACATTTTCTGTTGTTCAATACTTTTTTTCTTGCTCAAAAAATCTTCCAAGCTCTTCTTCAAGCTTTTACTTGCAAACAAACCTCCTTAAGGAGAAACAAAAGGAAGAAAGAGTGCTGTGCTTTTGACTATTCTGAAGCCAAGACTAGTAATCCTCATTGTTCACATTCTTCTTAGCTCTTTGGTTTTGTCGTAGTCTCAAGTTTTTCATAATCTGAACCTTCACTGTTTTATTTTTATTGCACAATAAAAGCAAGACTGTATAGCTAATAGTTTAATATCTTAAAGCTTTCTTTTTTTTCTGAATATTTTGAGAATTTTATTTTTACTTAACTATTATACTTTCTCCTTTTCTTTTACCCCAAGATTACGGAATTTAATCTTGAACTTCTACGAGTATTTACCCTTGGCAAGTTGTTGTATGCATAGAGCTCTTCACTATATTTTTTTTTGTGCTTAAGTTGTAATTGAGCTAGCAAGGCTAGCAAAATCTTGTACCTTTCTCTATTTTCTCCTGAGTTTGTTTTGTAGGTTTGCTCGGCTTTGGTACCTGCAAAAAACCGTGGTGTATAGGTTTTCTTGGCTTTGGTTCCTGTAAAAAGCCATAGAATTGTATCGGATTTATTCGACTTTGGTTCTCGTAAAAAGTCGGGGAGATTTAGTGGAAATTCCCATTTGAGGAGCGTGGGGAGTGGACTAGGCGGTAAGTCGAAACACTATAAATTTGTTGTGTTCTTTTCACCTTTGCTCCCAAATTCTCTTGAACCAAATTGATATAACATATCTAAATTCAAGTATTTTAAAGTTATAGAAAACCTGCAATATTTTCATTCAAAACAGATATATGATTAGTAAACTCAAAATTTATTATTTCTAGTCTCTTTTGGATTCATTTCTGCACTGCTCTGTGAACCTTGGTCAATTCTCAAAATCGACCGGATTGTTTAAGTAAAATTTTCTGCAATGCTCTGCGAACCTTGGTCAATTCTCAAAATCGACCGGATTGTTCGAATAACATTTTCTGCACAATTTTTCTTTGTTCAGGTGATCTCAGAATTCAGTGTACTTTGTCAATTTAAAAAACTTAAGTATACTACTTATTATTTCTCTCATTTCTGAATTAAAAATAATCAATTAATTTTTTTTTAAATCCCAATTCACCCCCCTCTTGGGAAGTCTCTAGGCCAACAATATGAACCTCATCAACAATAACAACAACAACAATTAAGTCTTAATCCCACTAGGTCAGTTATATAAATCTTTTATTTTCGTTGCACTTTATCAATTAATAAATCCTTATATAGGTCTAAATGAGTAAGATCGTTGCTTATAGTTTCTTGCCATGTCTTTTTTGGTCTTCTTTTTTCTTTTTATAAATGAGCAATATTCAATAACTCGATTTTTCTAACTGGAGCTTCAATCTGCCTACGATTTACATGTCCAAACCATATAAGTCGACTTTCTCTAAATTTATCCTCAATTAGTGTAACTTTAACTTTCTCGTAGATATACTTATTTCTCATTTTATTTTTTTATGTATACGCACATCTACTTTAACATTTTTATTTCTATAACACTTATTTTATTTGTCTGTTTTATCTTTATAGGCTAGCATTTAACATCATATATCATCGATGATCTTACTACAATTTTATAAAATTTATTCTTAAATATAAATAAATTTTTTTATTGCACAATACACCAGAAATATTTTTCTATTTTACTTATCCTATTTAAATCCTGCTAATGATATTATTATTTAATTATATGAGCCTCAAGTGAAACCCAAGTTTTTTTATCATATAATTTCTAACATGTAAAAAAATAAGTTTAACAAAAACATTTTTTCAAAATATTTAATCAATTCAAATCAAATAAAATACGACAAATACAATTTTCAATTTATAATTAAACATAACTCTCTCGAACTCAACTCAACCCAACTCGAGCCCAGCAGTCACATTACTCATTGCTTCCACCCAAATTACGAAAGATAAAATGTCTTTAAAGCCAAGAGTCAATAATTTGTAGGCCGTAATTATTATTTAAGAAATATATTTTTACTGCTTTTTCACCTTTTGACTGCTCCTCTAATATTTTCATAATTATATTTTAATCCAAAAGGCACAGTAGCATAATTGATCATTATTAACCAAAAATTAATATTAAAAGGCATCGTGCCCTATGCTGCACAAAAGAAGCCTCACGACTCTTTAATTTAATCAAGAGGATTACAAGAAATATTTTTTATTTTAAACTAACCTAGTTCGTTGAGTTTAACATTTAATAATGCACAGATTCACATTTTTCACATCGGGTTCTGAATTTTAATAAATTATTAAATGAGTTCTTGTTTTAATTTTTTATTATTAAATTAAATTTTTTAAAATTACTATTATACCCCTGAGCCTCTCTCTCCTCCCGATCGGCCCACATGGGCAACGGCCGGTGGTCGCGCGGCGTCGCCTGTGCATGCTGATCGGGAGGAGAGAGAGAGGCCCAGGGGTATAACGATAATTTTAAAAAATTTTAATAAAAAAAAACTCATTTAATAATTTATTAAAATTCAGGGGTCTCAATGTTATGATTTAAAAAACGTGGATCTATGCGTTATTAAGCGTTAAACTCAAGGACCTGGGTGTAATTAATGATAGGTTCTTATCATTTATTTATAATTATACTTTAGTTTATATATTTTAAAAAATTATATATTTTGTTACATATACTTCTAAAAACTTGCAATTTAGTTATTTAAGTAGTATGTGAAACAAAATATTTTTTAGCGTTTTATATAAAGCAACAATTTCTTTACGAATTTTTATAAAAATAAAAGATTCCTACAGCTCAAGATTCCCTCGACTCGTGCTGTCATTGAGGCACATTTAAGACATTCAACCTCAATTCAACAACAAGTTTTCAATGTCGATTTGAGTTCAATTGAAGTTTGATGTTTTTTTTATTTATTTTAAAGGTGAATTGAGTTATTCTTTTGATATTAAAATTGAGCTTAGCTGACGAACTTACGAATAAATAGCAACTAAATTTCTCTAATTTACTCTTATCGATAACTAGATCTTACTGTTTAAAAGCAGCAATTGGTCCTTCTAATTTGAAGTTGTAAAATTATATCAAATAAATTCATAATTTTTAAAATATCATTTAAGTCCTTAAGATTAAATGATAATATTAAAAACACCATTAAATGCAAATAAAAAAAAATTATACCTTTCTGCTTTTGTGCAATTCTTTTAAGGGTATTTTAATATTTTTAAAAGTAAAAAAATTAAAAATCCCTTTTTTAGTCATATGGTATAAAAAGACTACATAAAATATTTTAATCAAAGTAATGAACCGATTTGAAATATTTAACAAATCTCAGAGATTTAAATAATATTTTTAAAAAATATAAATTCATTTAATATTACCACCTAATTTTAAAGATCTATATAAAGATTAAATCACACATTAAGGGTAAGAACTGTCCAAGTTTGAGCAGAGCCAAATTCGACTCATTTTAATTCAATTTAAATTTAAGCTAACTCATTTCAATTTTAAATTGACTCAAACTATAATCGAACTAACTCAAGTCCTTCAAGAATTAAAATTTATCCTTGATAGAGTTTAAAATTGGATAAACTATATCCATAAAATCATCCAATAAATATCCTAATTACAACTAACACGTACCCATTTATAAATAATAAATAATTATAATATATGATAGAAAATATTATTTATATTTAAAAAAAATAGTCAATTTAATATAACCATAGCTCGTGACTTTGCTCAAAAATTCAAGCTGAACTCGTTTCAAACTAAATATCAATCTGAACATTGAGTGAATATTAATCTTCGAGCAAAACTCTAACCCCTGTCACAGGAGAACTTATTGCAGTCGGACAGCCTAACACGTAGATTTTGCGGCAACCATTCGACGTGCGACACCTGCGTGCAGGTCCCACCATCACGGCTCGGCATACGTAACAATTTTTATTACATATGTATTATAAAATATCTCATACGTAACAGATTTTATCATATATGTATCATAATATATCTCATACGTAACAAGTTTGCTCACATATGTATCATAATATATCTCATGCATAGCAATTTTTATCACATATATATTATAAAAATATCTCATATGTAGCAATTTTGGTAGACTATTAGATACATATGTAATAAAAATTATTACGCATGAAATATATTATGATACATATGTGAACAAACTTGCTACGTATGAGATATATTATGATATATATATATATATATATATGATAAAATCTGCTACGTATGAGATATTTTATAATACATATGTGATAAAAATTACGTATGCCGAACCGTGATGATGGGATCCGCACACAGGTGTCACACGCCAAATGACTACCGTAAAATCTACGTGTTAGACTGTCTGACTGCAATAATTTTCCGTCACCGATAATCTAAACTTTGCAGCAAACAATATGCATATTAAATATTACACTTATGGAACAGATTTTTGAATCAACTTTTATTTGAAAGTTTGAATCTGAATAAAAAAAAGTAGAATTTAAATCTTACATAATAAATTTAAATTCCACCACATTCCAAGTTTCAACTTTGAAAAAGTGGAATCTAAAAAGTTGAAATTACTCTCTGAATTTTATTTGCATTTGCAATAACCCATATGCATTAAATGATTAAAATTTAAAAATCAAATCAAACAAATTAGTTTTAAGCAGTTTAGTACAATTTAACATTTATCAATTTAATTAACAGTTTGATAAAATTTCAAATATAATTATTTAACTGAAAAAATTTAAACTTATTTTTTTTATTTAAATCATATCAATTAACTTAAATTTATTTATAATTTATTAATAAACTTGATCAAACTAATTAACTCAATTATATAACAGATTATCAATTGAAGTTATTAACATATAATAGTTATCTTTTGAAATAAAACCCATCAGTACATCACGTTACTCGAAAGCTGAATTGCTGAAGCCTCCAATGAGATTAGGATTTTTTATCGCAAGAAGCGACTCAGTGAGCAACACGAGTCGATGAGGTTATGCTATGCTTCCATTATTTGGTTTTAACCAAACCAACCTGAACCGACTGAAATTTATTTGGTTGATTTAGTTTGCGGTTTCTAATTTCATTTGGTTAGTTTGGTTTCTTAAAATCTAAAACTGAAACTCATTTTTATTTTCGATCAGGTTAACCAAACCAATCAAACCAACCGAATGCACACCCCTGCTTTTGGGGAAAGAAATTACTCTTTTAAAACTACCAAAAGCAAAAAAAAAACTATATTCGATGAAACTGAGAATAAAAAATCAATCGTATAAAAAACGGACAATTATGACAAAAAAAAACTGTAATCAACATGATAATAAGTGCAAAAAATGTCGAGTAACAAAAGCTACGAGCAAATAAGACAGAATAACCAACTTGAAATAAAACCATAAACCCAAGAACTAAAGAAAAATAATTTAAAATTTGTGAACCAATATGAAATACACTTAGACCTCAGGAACATGCAAGTAATTAATCCTTTTTAATTAATCTGTAGTAAGATTAAAGTCAAACATGTCACCAAACAACACCACATTAAAACAAAGAATAAAGTCATTGGTAATGCAGATGAGATAATGAGGCAATAGTTAGTTGTGCTTCACTTAATGGTGTAACCTACTAAGTTAATTTTAACTCAAGTTAAAGTTAACCTGGACAAACAAACATCTATATATAAAAAGTGAAGAACATTTTGTTGCATTTAACTGGCACGAATATAGTTTTCAAGTACCAAATAAAAACTCAGATCCTCATGATAAATTTCAGATTATTTATAAGTAGAAGAAACAAAAGGAAAGCTTGAAGAAAGTTTGAGATTACAGTTGAAGATCTGCTTGCAGAAGCTTTAGTACCTGTGGGCAAGCTTCTCCTTCTCCTTGTAATGCTGAACAAATCTGAAACAGTGGGCAATAGAACATTTCAACGCTCAAAATAAAAAGCATAATTCTTCATAACTTGAACGTCACACTTTCAATAATCACTTTGATAAGCAAATATTTCCACAAACTTAAATCCCCCATATCGCTTACCGCATCGATTGCTCATAAGAAACAAATAAGCATGAAATATGACAAAAATCATTCAGAAAGAACAAAATTAGGCATCATTGACAATTTGATAAAAGTTAGCCAAAGATTATATTGTGGTACCTGATATTTCTATTTTACGAACAAATAATGCCAATTTGGATGTTAAAAAGGTAATATTTCTTTAGTTTGTGTTATGTTATGGGTATAATCATTCCAAAACAACAAAGCAGAAGAAAATACGAATACGATTTAAACACTGGTGAGCCCAAATAGCTGTTGATGAAACAAAAACGTTGGGACTTGGATGAACCCAACCATGTGCATAGCCCTACATCATAGACCAAATCTAACAGAGATATAAATCCTCAAGCTGTGAGCTTCCTCAAGAACTCAGAATGGTCCAATAATTATCAGAACAATCAAATTTAGCCATTAATTGTGAATGCTAAATCGGGATTCCAAATAGCAGTTCATGGATGATATTAATAACGGAGTCGTGCTTAACAACTGTGAGCAGAGCCAATCCTGTGCATGTGCCACCCAACCCAACTAAATTCGCAGAAGTCCGGGCTTGGTCATAGAAGTAGACCCAATTCATGTTGACATAACCCAATTTGAACCAATTAGGATTACCAGGATGAGGTTTGCCCGCCAAACCTGACTTTGTATCTTTTAAACTGATCTCAGCCCTAATACATGCATGCTCTCGTACTCTTCTGAACTTTTAGGTTCTTAGTAGACTAGATTTAAGTCTTTTAAGATTATAATTTTATGTATTTATATGCAAAAATCTGAAAAAACAAGCATCTCCCGAATTTTAACAAGATAGATTGGGCCAAACAACTAGGCCTGAAGGTTGGTCTGAGTTGGGCTCGGGCAAGGCTGAAAAAATTTGTAAACCCTATCTGACTGGCAGTGAACAGACCCAGCTCCACCGATACCCATGTCGTGTATGTTTATCTCCAAAATGCTATCTACAGCGTCAAGGTCAACCGCTGAAGCAGTATGCTTGAGAAGGGATTAGAAAATACCAATTTGCAACATGAAGATCAAAGAATTCACTTGAAGAAATGGTGGGAAATTTTTTTGATGCGACATATTAATATATGGACTTATAGATTATATATTTCATTTATTAAACGTTAAAACTTGAATTTTGTAGCAAGCATAGAGTTCAATATCCCCTTCCACTATCAAAGGTATTTATCTCGAAAGTATTTGAAAATATAATCGCTTTTCTATGACATTATTCCATTTTGCTAAATTAGGATCTAGCCTACTTAAACAATACTTATTTTCATAAAATCAATAATTTATACAATAATCACATCACTGGCATTGTACAGAATAACAAAATTCCAACTGGACAAGGTCCCATTATAATTAATTCCAACTTTTTGATCAACTAATTGTGCAACAACTCGAGCCTTGTGTCGAGCAATTGTGCCATTAGGATTGCACTTTAACTTAAGTAATCATTTGCAACTGTCTATTTTCATGTGCAGATCCTAAGGAACTAAAACACAAGTTTTATTGAATACAATATTTCCAACACAATGCTCAATATAATAAAATAACTTCATATTATATCACAATATTAAAATATTCTTTATCTCACTAGATGGGGTATGCTACACGAATCCTTTATTTTTATTACACTCTGTCAAATAATAAATCTCTATTTAACTCCAAATATGTAAGATCACTTCTTATAGTTTCTAGCCACGTCTTTTTTGGCATTCATCTTCCTCTTTTTACATTAATAAGATTCAATGATTCAACTGTCCTTACAAGAGCTTCTATCGGCCTACGACTTATATGTTTTAACCATCTAAACTGATTCTCTCTGAGCTTATCTTCAATTGAGGTTACTCCAATATTTTCACGGATATACTCATTTTTCATCTTGTCAATCTCTCACTGTCTCACGTAATGTAATTTTGTTATTGTATCTTTTTGTTTCATGAAGTATTATATATTTTGTTTCACAAAGAGTTCCATCTACAAGTGTTAAGTTGTTCGCCCAAAAACAACAAGAAAATGAATATGCAATCTAACATAAAATTGAGTCCATCATTCAACATAGTTTAAGGTGCCATAAAATCAACAACACAGGACAACCACTTCCTTCACAACACTAGTATCATCTGTGAAAGAAAAACCTAGACAAAGATAAAAATCTATGTTAGTCTAAAAACCATGATATACTTGTGCCTTTTTCGTGAAAGCGTATTGCTTAAAATATTGCCAACCACACCCACCTAGGTCCAATGCGGAACAAAATAAATCACACACAAAGGGTGTGAAGAGAACCAAGCGCCAATTATGACAATAATGCCTTCAAAAAGTTTCAAGCTTTTAGCATGCTGGAATTTTTTTTATTAATCTAGCATGTTAGAGTTTATCATTCATAAAATTGTATTATTCAAATGGTCGACCAGTTTGGACCTCAACATGGCTCGATGCAAACTAAATGCAACAACTTCCAATGAAACCAAACACCACAAAAGTGAATTATGCTAAATTTCTTTACTAGAATGCTGCAAAAAAAAAAAAACTACAAGCCCCATGCCACCAAACATAGATTGCATTAGAAAATACAAAAAAATCATATACAACCCTCAAATCATTTGTTGCATCGTGTAAATTTTTTTAAACAGTAGAACCGAGAGAAATCCAACACGAGCAATGCCCAAAGACGATGTGGTTTGCAGTTCAAATTAAAAACAAAATTTTCAGTTACCTTGAAAAACTTTTGGGCAACAATTCTCCATCCTACAACAAGGTCACTCAAATTAAGCAAAAGGCTCATCAAGCAAATCCAAACATATTAAAACAGCGTCAACACTCAGACAGAAACTAGAAAGAGTGTAAAAACTTGGAAGTATCATTTCAGAACTAACGCCTTGAAAGCAATCAACACTAGGCATCCAGCTAAAGAAAAGGGGTCCAGAGATTACGCATAAGTTCCGATGAGCGGGCTTAGGAGGAGGGTGGCGCTGATCCAATTCTCAGACACTTTGTGGTGGATCTTGCCCGGCAGATCCTTCCACAGCCCCGGCATCACCTTCTGCTGGAACGGCGACAGAGCGTACACCACTGCCTTCATTCTCACCGGCGTCTTCCCCATCCTTCCAACACCTGATTTCTCTGTCAAGAATCAATATCTCCACCCGAACGCCTCAGCCGCCTCTCCGGGTCTCTGCAATTCGCTTATTCTTCGATCCCCAGCGGAGGACGCGACGGACTCGTCCTGGGTCGTTTTGTTGATCCGCCGGAATAGTGGATCCCAATAAGAATGCTTCGCCGGCCCGCCCAATTAGGCCCAAATAGAAAATTGAAACAGGCCCACAAAGATTTGGGCTTTTCCAATTTACAATTTAGAAGGCCCATTTTGAAAAAATTAAAATAGGCCCACAACGATTTGGGCCTTTCCAAATTTGACCATTTAGACGGCCCATTTACTTCCAGGTAATTTTAGTTGGATTACCACTATTATTAGTCCTTCATAATTTTAGTTTATTTTTTAAAAAAGTATAGCACTTACGATAATTTTATGATTACATTGCCTTCCACCACTAATTAAATTTATTCAGTTATTCTCACTTTAAAAATGATGATGAGATTAAAATTATGAACTTAATAATTCTACTAGTAGAAGAGAGAGAAACAAAAAGGAGAAGAAAAAAGGGATAACAAAGAAGATCTAGAAGAGAAGTAGAAAAAATAAGAGAGGATGAAGAAAGGAAAATAATATTAAAAAAAATAAAATAAAATTAAGGTTTTAAATTATCAGTATGAGGAACTGATTTCAATTTTAAATATGAAAGTACTTCAAAATCTAGTTTTATGACATTGCAAATTTATTTTAGCAATAAATTAAAAAAAATTTTAAAAAAAATAAAGTTCAGATTAATTTCTAGCTGAATTGAAACCAAATAAATGTTAATGTCTATTTGGGAGAGCTTTATCACAAATGGAAAACAATAGCATTATTTCTATTAAATTTACTATATTATTAAAAACTTAGTCAAAATATGAAAAAAATAACTTTTTGCTATTATTATTGTCATAAAAATTGTAGTAAATCATAAGTGAATTATTATTGAACATTTTACATGCATACATTCTTTAGTAAAGCTCTAAGTTTATAAAAAAAATGATATAGATAATATTGTCCTTTGTTGTATTGTCTCAAATAAGGAGATCAAAATCTCAATTTTTTTTTTCTTGAAACTTAGAAGATCAAGAACTTTAATAAACAATGTATGCATGCAAAAAATATGCACCTAAACAATTTTTTTTTTAAAAAAACTGTCAAATTTAGAAGTGCTTGGCATCATAAGGAACCTACCATAATTAAAGCTTCTCCTCTTTAAATATTTTTTAAAATGTGGGGGTAAATTGCATGAAGGTCATCTTAGGCTCTGTTTGGCGCGAGGATCAAAACAGGACCAAAATAGTATTAGTTTAAAAAATAACAATAATAATAATAAATAAATTATTTTAATTATTCTACACAAATTTTAATATAAAAAATAATATTTTACTTCACATACTCAATAATTTTTAATAAAAATATAAACTTTATTTCACATCTTAGATCAAAATACTCGATTTGAATATTTTAGTCTAGAATGTGAAATAAAGTTGACATTTTTATTTTAAATTATTAAGTATGTAAAGTAAAATAATATTTTTTATATTTAAATTTGTGTATAATGATTTAAAAAATTTATTTATTATTATTATTATTTTTTAAACTAATACTATTTTGGTCCTGTTTTGATCCTCGCGCCAAACAGAGCCTAAGATCGCAAAGTCACCACAACTTTACATTGTGATTTTCAGTTCCCATAATTTTCACATAAACTTTTTTTTTTATTTTTTATTTTTAATAAGATCTGATTGTGAGTTTTACACATCAAGTTATATAATCTGATTATATTCTTATACATTCTTAATATATAACAATATTAATATATATAAATATATATATATATAATAAAGATAATGTTTTGCTTAAATTTCAGTATTTTTGTATCAATACCTAAAAGTTTATTGAAATTTTCTATGAAAATGCATATGCCTACTTATATTATGTATTGTGTGAAGGATGTATTATAAATTAAAGTGATAAGATATGAGGATTATAAAATCATGTGTTATTCCTTCACTAATATTTGATAAATTATATAAAAATAAAATTAAAATTTACTTAAAATCCTAAAATTTGTTTTTCAAGTTACAGCTGACTCCATCAATATAAAAAATTAAAATTTATGATACTGATCCCATGGGGGCTTGATGGCAAAGGCCCCATAGTACGAAACTATTTTATCTTAATCCGATCTTGATTCTTTTATTGACTCAATCTAGATTGTAATAGCTCTAAAATTATTACTATATTTTTATTAGAACGATTGTATTTAATATATATTATAATTATTGTTTTTTATTTTGTACATATTTTATTTTGATATAGTGATGTTTTTTATCCTTAATTTTTTTTATTTTTAATATAAATTGTGTTATTGAATTTATATTTTTCATTATTTAGTGCAGCATAGTCAGTAGCAGAGGGCATTTCTCTGTCATTGATGTACAAATTAGAGGTTTGATGAAGTGTCGCATCAAAGGCTTCCCAATGAATTTTTTTTTTTTTTTGGTTTTTTTGAAGAGAGATGAGATTCTTAATCAGTAGCATTGGATTCTTGTAATTAACTAAATTATTCTTTCATTAGCAACAAAAACAATCTTATTTTCCTATTAATGAAAGTCAAAATTGAAGTCATCAAGAACTCTATACTAATATTCCTAAAATGTATATCCAAAGATTTCATAAAAAAAATGTCTGTCCCATTAAAATTCTAAAAAAATATTTCACAAAATTATTCATACTAACGACATAATGATTTATTAGAATGTTAATTCCATCATATTTTCATTGTACATGTGAAAATTAACTGAATGAGTCATTTATGTAAACGTAAAATAAAAAACAAGTGAAGACTAAATCTTTAGCATTAGTATTTGACTACAAATACTCGATATCAAGCCTAGACTATCACTTCTGTGGCTTTCAGAAATCATTCGTCAATTCTTCTTAAAGACCTAGATCTTCACCTACGACATAACTACAACATATCTTCATTTACATCGTAGCAGGCACAATTCAACAGTTAATTAACAATCTTTTCTACAGCATTGCAATAAGTGACAATTATCTTATACATACAATAGTGCCGCTTTCTTAAATTACCCATGACCTAAGTAACTCGTAAATATAATTTTTACATGTCATAAATCTTTATCAGGTTACAAACTTATATATGCAAAAAATTTAGCGCATATCCAATATCATTAAACGATATTCTGGTATTTATTTTCAACTCTAAAAATTTTAATTTCCACTTCTTTCTCTTAATTTCCAAGCTCAAATCATCTAATCGCAAATCTCATCACCAGTAAATTAAATATTAGCAAATATTTACTTCAAACTCGCATATCTTCTTTAATTGCTAGCACATTTAAGCCGTCATCAAGATGCAAAATGAATGGCAAAAATGCAACAACTACGAATATTTTTACAAGAAAAATCTAAAAAATTGGTTAATGTCCACGTGGATTAATTTTGGCCGTTACATGACAAATAACTGTGAATTATTTTAAGAAATTATATTCAGATTTGCTCAATTTATTTTATTATTATTATTTTAAAAGAATTTGAATCGTGCTCACGGAAGCATGGAAGAAAACAATAATAAATAAAGAAAAAAAAATTAAAGAAAATGATTGCTGAACCAATAAATGCACTAACACCATCATTTTTGGCACCACGGCAAATTCATCAGCCGACTATCAAAAAAATAAAATAAAATAAAATATCGGCCACTTGTCAAATTTTATATTATCAAAAAAAATTTAAATGATTTTTTTTATTTAAATCGGGCTAAACAATTTGTGTTATTTCTTTATTTTTATGCATGATTTATGGTCCTCGCATAAAATATTATAAATAAATTTTATGCATATTATATAAACCTATATATATATAATATCTAGAAAAAATATAAAATTATATTTAGGGCAAATTACGTCCAAGTCCTTGAGTTTAACTCTTAATATTGTGTAGATTCACGTTTTTTAAATTATAACATCAGAGTTTCTGACTTTTAATAAATTATCAAATATGTCCTTTTTTATAATTAAAATTTTTTAAAATTACCATTTTAGCCATTCTCTCTCTCCTCCTGATCCGGTGCACGCACGCAGCCGCCGGCGGTCTGACTGCCTCGAGGTGTCAAAAGGTAATTTTAAAATTTTTAATTATAAAGAAATAAAAAAGAACTTATTTGATAATTTATTAAAATTTAGGGACCCCGATGTTATTATTTAAAAAAATGTGAATCTATATTATATTAAATATTAAACTCAGAGATTTGGACGTAATTTGACCTTATATTTAACCGAGCAAGCGATCACGTGATGATTAATCTGTGCACGCGCAAAGCGCTACAGGAATGGCTACACGGCTTTAGACTTTGGGATGCGGCCAATGTGACTTCGGTCGCACACCAGGCTCGGATCTCCGAGCACCCCAGGTTTGAGGTTTCACAGTAAAATACCTGTTTTTTTCATAATTGCAAATAGTTATCATGTATTTGCGCTTTCAATGAATTATTCAGAGCTAATTTATATTTAGTTTATCAATATTAATAAATAAAATTAAACTTAAATTTAAAAGCTTAATTTGAATATTGTAGTATTCTATTTGTTAATAACTTTTTATATAAAGTTGATAAATATGCTCGATAATAAAATTTGATGAATGTTTTTTTTTTGATGAATGCTTTTTTAGAGTTCAATTAATTACTCTTTTAGAGATTTTAGTATTTCTTATTTGTTAATGATTGTGAAAACTCAAAATAAAAAGTGAGTGGAAGTGAATTAGAGAGATAATTTTATGAATGAGAAAAAAATAAGAATAGTAAAATTATTTATTTAAGTAGCAATCTTAGAGATATTATCTTAGATTATTTATATGTTTGGAATATTTGAGTAAGATGCCAGAAATGGCATTCATGTTGCATCTGTTAATACGTGGCTGCAGCGCTGTATCTCATCTGTACACGTGGCACCCAGAGGGAGCCTCTCAAAACCTCTCTGTCATTATCAATAATAATTAACTCAGTCTCTCTTTTGTAGACCTCGGGCCTCGATCCCGCTTGTTCGGCCTTCCGCCAATATCGGCCACGATGATCAGTGCAACAACATCCATTCCATCGGATATGATGCTTAAGCTTATCCCCGCAACAGTGGATACGATATTTCGCCGGCTCTAGCTGTTACTATCAGAGTGCCTTATTAGCACAATTTTCAACTCCCACGCATTGCAAAAATCAAAACGCTGCATGCTCCAGTCACCACAGGTTCCCACGAGACGTGGAGAACAAGAGGTCGCGCGCTTCACCCATTGCTTTCGGCTTCTCTGAAGGCTAACAGTGGTGGGACCACCAGTGTAGGTTCAGCAAAAATACAATATCCCCTTCCAAAAAATTCACTAAACTCCACTACAATCCACTTATAAATACCTTTGGATGAGATGAGACAAAGGGACACACATGTAATAGCAAAGATACAAGAGCTCTCTTTGATAAACCCATTTGTTCTGGTCTTTCGACCAAATTTCTCTGTTTTTAGTGAAATCTTCCTCACTGATATTTCAGTGGACGTAGGGGAATTCCTCCCTAAACCACTTTAAATTCCTGCGTGCTTTCTGGATGCTTTTCATTCTCAATTAAGCTTTAATTATCAAGCTTAGCTCTCTGCGCACCGCTGTCTCTTAGAACTCCTTCTTTTTATGTCAACAATATCATAATCAGTTCCCCTCAAAGCTAGGCTCCATATTTTTGATGTGATTTGAGATCAGATTCTATAAGATGATAGTAATACTAAATACTTTTGCTCTTGTAAAGTGTCAAACCCTCGTAATCTTGCAAGTCATTCTTTTTCTTTTTCAAAAGCAAGCCATTCTTTCAATATTGCTAATGATATTATTTAGGTGATATTCGATTCAATGCCATCCTGATATTTTATCATGTTATGTATATATTATGGCATCTGGCTATCATTTTTTTGTTAATAATTTTACAGTTTTTTAAAAGAGTATCTAAAAATATCGTCAAACTAAATAATTAAATTCTCTAAAAAATATGATATAGTATCAACTTAATATCGAATGAAATGCCTCCTTAGAGAGATGTTTTGCTTTTATTTCTTAAACTTTTGATTTGAACTGATCTATATTATTGAGGTTTTATGAATGCTAATAAAATGTTACATCAAAAAAAAAAAAATCTCAAATGAATTTCTCTCGAAGTTTTTTTTTGTTTTGATGATTTGAAGGATCTAAATCGAGTTTAATAACTTACATACAATTAATTTGAAATTGGTAACATTAAATTTCTATATATGTCAAACTTGCTCTTGACTCTAATTTGATCATATGACTAAAAAATGTTGAAGAGGCATTGTTAAAGATAAATTAAAAATTATTAAATTACTTGACAGCTTGTTGTGGTTGTCATTGTCATTATTTTGCCTCGAAAATCCCCACCGTTAAAATTTAAAAAATAAAAATTAAATAACTAATTAAAAACTCAACACATGTACTTACAAATCACTTAAAATTATTTGAGATAATTAACTACATGTCACACAATTTACTTTTATTTATGCCCTACCCATCCATTCTTAGTTAATTACGCTATGCACACTCAAAATATTATAAAATCTTACATATACACATTTGAGTTAAAATTTAATCAAAATCTATTTGAAAAAAAATATTCTATTAGTAAATCATTAAAATTATATTTTTACTCTTAATGGTACATATTTTTTTCTTTCTTATTTTTTTCTTTCTCAATACTACACACTAAAGCGCTGATTTGTCCTAATATTAATTCACGTCACGGATGTCTCCTTCCTTTGCCGCCACCTAAACATTAAGGTTTTAGGATTTTCACTCAAAATATATTTAAATATCAATATGATGAACGGCTCAGATTTTTTGTAATCTAACTATAGTTAGGTTATTGAAAAATTATGTTTACTCATTAATAAAAATAAGTTAAAACGTGTGTATATAAAATTTTATAATGTTTTGAGTGTGCATAGCGTAATTAACTAAGAATGGATGGGTAAGGCATAAATAAAACTAAATTGTGTGGCATGTAGGTAATTATCCCAAATTATTTTTATTTTGCATTAAATTCCAAGGTCTTCATCTTCTTTTTTCTCTAATTCAAAAATATGTGTTACATGGCATATCTAAAGTACAAAAAAGGATATAAAAAACAGCAATCCTGTTATGAAATGTTAATATCAAAAATTAAGTGCATTATTCTATCAAAATAATAATAATAATAATAAGTGCATGATATATAAATATTTTTAAAAATATTAATTAACAACTATGATTATTGACAACTTTTGATTAACACCTAACCCACTTATTTGTATTAGGTACTGTTTTTTTGCATTTAAAGCTCAAAACTTAATCTATAAATTATCCAATCAAAATCAAAATTAATCAACTAAAAATTTCTATACCCCCTTTTTCTTATTTTTTATATTTAAAATGTAAAGTTGTAAGTTGTAACTATACAAATACATAAAAATATGCAATTCAACAACACACAAATTCAACATATTTTTTAAAATAATATAATTTTATTTTTGAAGTTTTATGTATATGACATATAATGATAATAATATATAATTTTGAAGTTATAAATATTATGCGCTCAACATTTTCATCTGAAACATTTATATTACGCGTCACACATCATGGAATTATATTATTACATGCTACATATTTTAATCTATAGTATTATATTATGTCTGTATACTTTAAATTTATACATATTATACGCTATACGCTGTAACGCTAAATATACATATATATACCCTAAAACTATAAATGTAGCGTGGTACAAAAATATTCTAGTTAACTGCATTTTAATTCATGGTGTGCTCAACGTAACATTTTTTATTAATTTAAATTAAAATTGATCTAAAGTGGAATTTCTCTTGAAATAAAGTCAACTCAGTTGAATAATTCAAACGTAAAATGCAGGTTCAAATATGATTACAGAAAATTAAAATTAATAAAAACGAAGGTATTGTTAGCTGACGGGTCGGGCTCATTCGGGCCTATGGGTCAGGCGGGGGAGGGCGACGGTCGCATCGTTGACCGAGCACGACGTCTTGCAGGAAACGTGGAAGCCGACGAACCGCCGAAGTTTCCAAGCTAAATTCCCGCCGGGGGATGGCCGGAACCAGTAGGCGTCGAGGTCGTCCCGGGCGACCGGCGGGGCTGCGTCTTTGGTGCACACGGAGAAGGCGACGGCGAAGGGATCGTCGGAGATGGATTCAAATCGGGACTTTCTGAGCGGCGGAGGGAGGGGTAGAAGGAGGGGATCGGCGGCGGTGGCGGTGCGGGCTGTGGGGGCCTTGGGGATGCCGGGGCGGCACTCCCAGGAGAAGGGGACGGCGGAGGAGGAGAGGAGGCGGTGGAAGGGGGACGGGGAGGGTGTGGCGGCGAAGTAGGAGGGAGAGTCGGAGAAGGAAGAGGCGGAGCTGGAGAAGGAGTGGGTCCGGGACGTCCGCGGAAGCGACTGCCGACCTTCTGACGGCAGCGGTGGCGATGGCATCACCGCCGTCGATTTGAGAGCAAGGGGAGGGAAGAGGCGGAGAGGAGAGTGTGTGAGGGAGAGTTGAAGATCTTAATATGTGCACTGGTGAATTATTATTATTATTTTGGATAATTACATATATATCAAAAAAATATTTAAATATTACCTTTTGACAAAATTTGAGCTTATATTTAAACAAGAGTCTAATATTTTTAAATTTTAAGTAACCTGCATGTAAATTCCCCTAATTTCTTTTGGGACCAGAGAAATCATTTGATTCGTGTTAATTTTGAGCCACAAGAAAATCAAATCAATTTCAAATAAAATAAAATTTGAGTAAAATTCAACCAAGGTTTTAAAACTCAATCGAAACTGTCGAGTTTCAATAGTTTCAGATCCATTTAGGTAGAAATTAATCCCGAAAAATCTACGAGTTTTAGTGTTATCATTATTTTGTTTGAAAATTTTCATATGATATATTTTGAAGTTAATGTTAAGTACTATATGAACTCTAGAGTCGATTATAAATTTTATTGCTCGACATATTTAATAAATTGATCATATATTGATCTATGATAAACGAGTCAATCTGCGATTTGTTAATTGAGTGGCACGTTGTCCAACCTCAAAAGAAAGAGTATGGGTTTTAATCTCGTGAAAAGAAGAATGAGTCGAGCTAGAATTGAGTTCACGTGAGTCAACTCAGTTTTAATTTCAATCATTAAACAGAAGCATAAATTATTTAAAACCATGAGAAAAATGAGTTCAAAAAAAGAACAAATTACTAGCAGGACCCTATAATTTAATAAGACTAACATTTGAACTAACTGTTTTTAGATGGTAAATTGCATCCCAGATTTGAGATAAAAAAGTACTCGCAAATTGATCATAATTTTTTAAATTTCTCAATATAAATCCCTAAGAATAAATATTGGACTACTCTTAGGCGTAAAAGAGTAAATTATAGATAGATCTCTATATAATTTACCAATAATTACACTTTTTTTTAATTCTTCATTTAAATTCTTAATATTTTTAAAATTTCTTCAATTAAATTTCTAAAATTTAAAATATGAACAAAAAAAAAAACAAAAGAAGTCCACCTAAAAGGTTTTTATAGTTTTAATTTAGAGATCTGAATAAAAAATTTTAAAAAATATAAACTAAAATATAATTATGAGCAGGACCTATCAATAATATGCTCAAAATAATAAATTTTTTTATTTTACTTTTGTATATCAATCAAGTTTTTTCTCTACCATCTCTCTCCTCTCCATTAAACTCCAGGTTGCTCACAATCGCACAAACAATATTACACTTGAGGGGTGTTTTAGTCTTATTCATTTTTTTCATTAAAATTGATAATTTTCATTTAAAAGGACAAAATAAAAATATATGAATCAAGCTCGAACTTAATAGTAATATCAAATTATAATTGAGGAATTTAAATTAGAAAATTTTAAAAATTAGGACAGGTTCTCCTCTACTTTAAGGGCAAGATGCTATTAACCCCTTTTTTTTTTTTTTAACCTAGCTTAATGTCCTTAAATTCACAGTAAATCAAATGTGAATTCCTAAATATATATTAAAAAATATTCAATATTAAGTGGCAAAAAAAATTATAATCTGGCCATAACGAAGATGAATTTAATAAAAGAGTACATTTTATTTAATATTATTTAAGTATAATTATAAAATTATAACTTAAAAAATAATATCTAAATATCATGATATCTAATGTAATATAAAATTAAAATAATATTAAGGGGGCGTTTGGTTCAGTGTTATCTTAATGTTATGTTATCTTTAAAAAATAATTATTTGGTTTAATGACATCTTTAAATAACATTATAATTAATTACAAAAATGTCATTACATGCTGACATCTAGATGTCACCCCAAATCGGGCGATATCTCAAGATAACACCGTCAATTTGTCATTATAATGTCAATAATTTTCAACTAAACAAAAACAATTTGGATAGCATTGATATTTTCTAATATCATAACATTGAACCAAACAAATGTTCATTGATGAATAACAATTACATTTAGATAACATGACATCTAAATAACATTGACATTGAGATAACACTGAACCAAACGCCCCCTAAATTAAATTCTTTTGAAAGACAATTAGCATTAGTAGACTGAAGATAATGCACACTAATTCAGCTTCTAATTAACAATCGAGCACTAGTCATTCAGTTTCAAGCTTTGAAGAGAATGAAGCCCATTCGATGTGGAACTTATAGGCGAGGACGATTTTGGCTCATTTATGTAATAAGAACTTTCAGCATATTTTTAAAAACTTAACTAATAGCGACCTTTCAGTAATTAATCCTTAAAAATTTGTCCCCAACAACCCCTCTCATAACAAAAGAACACTATATAAAGGATAATTTAAACGCGAAAAGAAGAATAATTTAAATATTTGAGACAATCGATCTCACATTTTTTTCACCCGAGTCAAAGGTCGCGGGTTCCTTTAGTTAAGACCCAGTTGTCAAACATGAACTGATACACAACAGTAACATAAAAGAGTTTGGAATCCAATTGCTTCATTCAATCTATGAAATCTTTTCAGTGTAGAACTTTGATCAACCATAAGAATAACAAAGTTAGATATTTTATCATAGAACGGCCCAAAAAACTAAAGCAGCAATTCTCCACATGAAAGGAAAATAAAAGGTAAATCTGCTTTGATTATTTTTCTAGAACGCAGCAATTTTCCAATTTACAAAGAACATGAAGCAGCTATTTCGCAACAATTTACAGCAAATAATTATTTAATAAACAAGTAAGCTTATAGTGCAGTCTAAAATGTACCTATTCTGTACATGGAAGGGAGAAAAGCTTCCCTTGGATGAGTGAAAACTGATTACTTGCGCGCTTCAGGGAATAAACGCAGCATCAACATCCTGTTACATGAAAGATATGATAATTCAGTAGATCTTATCCATATAACTTGGGTCATGAATCCTGTTTCATCAATTAATTCTACTTATCTAAATTTTTTTTTGATAAATTCTACTTATCTAAATTTAACCTAGTTAGTTCTAGCATATTGTTTTTCTTCTTATTCTTTTCACAAAAAATTTACGTACGTAATTTAGTAAAACTCTATCAAAAGAAAAAAAAAAAAACTCTCCTTTCTTCTATGTTATATACGTCCATAACACCTAAGTCTATTCTCTATAATATTCTGGTTTTTTTAAAATAAACTATGTTAAATGAATTATTATCATTATCATTGTTATTAAATTGATATTTATAGTTTCTCGATCGTCTTGAAAATCGTGGATGAGGCATAACTAAATACCTCATAACAGTAAAAAAAAAAAGGGTTTAACTTAGTTAAACTCCAAAGAGTCAAAAAAATTTTAAAAGAAAAAGTTTAAAAACAAAAATCAACATTTTGGGTTATACTTATCTCATTATGATTAACACCCTACCCCGAAATTGTTTGTTGAAAGGAGCAAAACGTAGACTCCCTTTGGAGTGAAGACCCAAAAAGTTAAAGGTCAATCTTAACCTAGTAGGCTGTGGTCAACCTCAACCACCCTAAATCCGATTTCAAACTAAGTTGACTTCAGTTTGGAGTAGAAAACCAAAGTTGAGGTCAATCTTAGCATGCGATCAACCTAAATCTCCTAAATCTGAATCCAATGAAAGATAATCGGCACAAGAAGTAATTCGAATTCTCCTGCAAATTGAACTTGCAAAAAGACCAAAAAACTTCAAACAAATAAAATAAAGATAGAAGGTACACATTATTGATCATTAGAATATCCATTGAACACTTGTTAACTTCTTCAACACAAGCAAACAAAAGGCGTGTTGTTGGGAATACATCCTCTAAGAAATTCAAGTATACTATGGTAAATAGGTAATAATCTGTACTAGGCAGGGACACAATTCTCACTTTCTAGACCTCTAATGAGAATTTAAGCTGAATAAATATTCAATTGTCACAATGCTACCTACATAATACCAAATGCAAAGTTGAACAGCAATTAAAATTTAAGCCGACAAGTTCTTACGATAGTGTATTTGCCGCATAAAATATTGGGATTCTTCCTGGTCCTCCTCCAGCCCAAGATCCTCTGATGGAGCCGATTACTTGCTCCGCTTGGCTACCTGCTGCTGTCAAAACAAACTGGAAAAAAAGTCTAAATTTACTAAATAACAGTTTATATCAAATAAAAACTGTAAAAGTTAAGGAATATAAATTCAGTGACTGAACGAAAATGGCATGCAACATAATTACTCGTAGTGCTACACAACATAATATACTTCCTCAGGACCTCAAATGCGCAACTTGGTGGGGACAATGTTCAGCAGCAAGTTCATAATAGGCAGATCTCACATCTGATGGACAATATTGGATCACACAGGTGACAGTTTTGATTTGAAAGATGGAGAATCATTGAAAACATTTTGGTTGATCAGATTTTTGTTATTTCTGATTGATTGGATATTAATGAATCCAGATTTGATTGAAGATTTGAATTCGGGATTAAAATGTTAAAGATTTAAGGCTAATTAAAGATTATAGGAAGTGTTGATTTCATTTTATTTGTCTATTTTCCGTATTTAAGTTTAGTTGTATTTAATATTTCATAATCATGTTTTATTTTGTAATTTCAAATTTTAAATGTAACAGACATACTTATTGATGAATAAAATTGTGTTTTAGTGCAAATCTAGATTATTAAATAGGTCAAAATCAATAATCTGAACCTGACCTTATTAATAAACGAGTCAGGTCAAGTTGGATAGACTAAATGTTTATAAATGGGTAAACTAAACCTGACCAGATTATGTACAACCCGACTCAGCGCATTTAACAAGCAATTAAAAATTCATGACCGATACTCAAAATTTCTAAGTTGAGTTCACAGATCGGGTCATATATCGCTACCCCTAGCCCACTCCGCCACATCCTCTCATGCAACCTACACACACTTTCCCTTATCAAACCTCACAATTATCATCCATGCCTACGCTATGCTTAACCAACACACTATCAGGTGTTGCCTGCACCGAAGCTAAATAAATTTGTCCACAGTTAGCTCTAGATCTTCAAGTAAATCAACACCAAATAAATCTTGAACTAATCAATTAGCCAAAATATTTTCCAATCAGCACAAATCTACCGAAATCTAATTCCCTAATTAGCATTGAGCAAAAACTCGAAAGAACAAATATACATTGTCACGGTGACCACACCAAATTTATTTGATATTTTATAATCATGTTTTATTTAGAATTTTAAAATTTCAAATGTAACAAGGCTTATATAAAAATCTACCATGCTACTCTAATGGATAAAGTTAATGTCTTAATGATGAATAAGATTTTGTACTTGAATACAAGCTTAAATTTGGATTAAGGAATCAATATCACGATAAAAGGAATGGTAAGAGTAGCCAAAGGTGAAAAAACATCCTCGCCACCACCACATCTTTCGTCTTATCCCATGATGATACAAGCTCCCGTGCGTTACCTACCGGCCGCTTAATACCCATTATCGAGTTCGCAAGCAAGCCCCACTAGTTCTTATTCTTATTATGCGAACAGTCTCCTGAATCACCCTACACGGGATCACCTCACAGATTCTCTCGGCACATCAAACCTTGGTCCGCCACGTCCTCCCGTGCAAGCTACACACGCCCTCCTCTACCACTCCCACACACATCTCCACTCGCCATCTATACCACACTCTAACCGGTGTTGTTTGCACTGAGGCTTCACGCAAATGTTGGTGTGCACTTACTCTAGTGTTCCTGTGATGTTGCTGACCCTACCTTAAGTTGCAATAGCCTCATTCTAGCTCTGTTTTGGTTGTGCCCGCACTGCTCCTGCCCAACCGGTCCAACTAAAGGCCCCATATCAACTATGAAGGCTAAATTACATATGAGTACTTAAAAAATTCTAATGAGGCATAATTTCTTTTTGTCCCATTGAATTACAAATTACCCGATTTTATAAAAAATTATTTGCTTGGCTAGGTTATTTGTTTGGCTTTATATCGAGAGATCTGAATTTCATTTGAGAAACATTTGCTATTATTTTTTTTTGATAGCATATTTGCTATTAAAATTATTAGAAAAGAAACCTATTCAATTCTAGAACCTTGGATTAGATTTTTCGTATTTCAGTTGTCAAGTTTTCATTTAATTGATAAACTCTTAGTTATCACGCAACCAATATTTTTAAATTTCAAATTAATTATATATGCAATATTTAAAATTATAGTTTATTAAAAAAATATCATTTTAGAGAATATTTGCAGTTTGATTATAATAAACTGCCAAACAGAATTTTTGAGCTTAATTTAATCATCATCTACTGTTTGTCCCTCATAACAATAAATAATAGATTTCTATACACTCGAGCTTCATCTACCTCACAAAACTTGGATATTAAAATATGCAGTGGACATAAACAAAGCACCTTCGAATGAAATATTATTCCAAAATATCTGAAAAGTGAATCAGAAGCTCCCCACTATATGCAATCTATTTGAACAAAGAACAAAATTACATGTGCAATGCACCGCAAGTAATATAACAATGGCTCCCAACAACACATGATTGGAAATTCATATTAAAATCATTATTTACGTTAAAGAACAAAGCATCTTTAATATAATCGCGGAAGACTACAAAAAAGAGACGTGATATTATAAAAGAGCTTCCTTTTTCCCTTATTTTGATAGGATTGTGATTCTATCTTTTTTTTCCCTTATTCTGATTGGATTATGATTCTAGGCGTAAATAAACAACTATTATTAGAACAAGGAAAATATTACTCAAAACGCAATAGCCTTAGCTTTAATAAGTCATGCTTTTTAGCAACAAGTAGATGGCCCAAAGTAGGCCAACTAAGGCAAACCAGGGCAAGGATACCATCTGTGCCTTTACAAACAGATGCATTAACTACGGGGAAGATAAAAGTAAATAAAAGCAGGACATACCAATGGAAAAAGTATAGCCATAACTCCATAGCTTACAAGTCGGGAGAAAAAGAAGATCACCAGCGCGCATGGACTTCCTGAATCATCACCACATGACGATTTTTAGACAGTACCATAAAATAATATCAACTTTTACACATTGTTCATATTTTAGAACATGAATCTAATTCTGTAGAACATTCAACTGCATTACAGTATATCCATAAGGAAACCAACTTGAATACAGAAAGAAGTACCAAATCCTGCAAAAAAAGCCCAGTTTGATTCAAAGAACTCCAGCCTTTTTTCTAAACTCAGTTCAGAAAGATTCCATTTATATCTGGAAAAAACAAAAATGTAAGTTGTTAAAACAACATATAAAGTATCATAACAATGTATTGAAGAGCACAAATGCACAGGATTTTGTAGAAAGGTGGTACCATACTCGAAACAGTAATACGAATACATCCAGGAATTAAGCATAAAACTGATTCCTGTGCCAACATAGGGTATAAACATAGTTGCAACAACCTGAATTCTACAAAAAAACAACTATTCTTAAACCAAAAGAAAATTTTAACAGCTTAACAAAGATGTTGGAAATGTAAACAAAGATGATGCCTATTCCAAGAAGAAATAATGGGAAATCGCATAAAGCAAATTATCACAACATAACATGATATGACGAGTTATCAAAAAAAAAAAGACATGATACGACACTGCACCTGTATGAAGAAGAACGTTAACAAAAGAAATGAGTAAACTTGTTCCCCAATTCCAAGCACAACCCTGTAGACCAATGACAAAGATAGCTTTAGAGCAAGACAACAAAACATCAAGACAGAAAGTTACAGATATTTGTTTCAACTGAAGATTTTCTACAATTTTGACATCTGCCATTATGCCACAAAACTGACCCCTCAAGCCCTCCAGGCCTCTTTGAACTCTGGGCAGCCTGATAGCTGGGTGAGTCAACATTATCAGAAGATGCTACTATCTGAAGCCCTTTTCTTCTGAGAACATCAAAAGCATGCTTAGCAATATCATTATACCTGCATCAAGAAAAGCAGAACCTTAGCACAAATTAGGTAAGCAAAAGAAAATTTTTAATATGTTCATGATGCTGTCCGATTCTGAAATTTAAAAGAAAAAGTAATTATATAGATTCCAGAATGAGCATTCAGGACATGAAGAAACATATGAGATAGAACAGCACTAAAAACAATGGGTTACTAGCGTTATAAAGGACTGAGGGTTCATGTACATTGATAGCCCTTGCTTGCAAAAATAAACATAATATTTCAGTTTCGGAACTATGAAATCTGGGTGGGATGGCTAACCATTCATATAGCATTTCTAAAGTTTAAAACAAGTATCATAATTCTCACCATGTAGCAAACTATCAATACAAGGATGTAGCAATATGCAATGGTTTCTTGAGGACTGACATTGCACGACTATTGCATAGAAAGCAAATATAATGGTAGACATGAAACTTACACAATCTTCAAGGTAGATTAAACATTCAACAATATTCAACAATATCATGGCGGAACAATTTGACTCGATTAACTATAATAACTAATAAAGGTTAACAACATGATGATCTCCATAGTTGATTGGCCTGGAGATAATGCCCATTTACAAGAAAATTGCATAAAATAAAGACTTCAACCATAAAGTAAGATTATGGGATTTTCTTTAACATGTTCTTATGAATCTCGGAAGCTAATTAAAAAGCCAAATTCTTTAATAGTTGCAATTTTCTCACACCTATCACCTTGAAACAATTTGTCCATTAAAATAAATGACCTAAAACCCTGTAAAGAATAAGAAAACCTACCATAAGGTGCTCAGTATGATACTGAACACATAAAGTGGATAGAACCAAAACACCTGAAAGGCAGCAAAAAACTAGTCAATCATATCAACATAATCACTGCTGTACATATAGATGAGATTAGTTATATCAAAATTCATGAAATAACCTTGCATATAACAGAAGACAACCAATGTACAGCAATAACGGGTGAATTTATTTATTAAAAACAAAACAGATAGTTGAATATTACATTGGCAGAGAAGATGTGATTCCGGACTTCATTGCCTTTTTTTATCATAAATCAAAGTTGAATATATGATAAAAGCACATTGATACTAGTAATAACCAGTATTAAGATTTTATTGCATTTCTTCCTACTTCACTTTGGCCATGACTTACTGTTAAGCTGAAGATTATACAAGTTACATAGAATTCTGAATTACATATATTCAAAAACCAATAAAGGGAAATGTAATGCCCAGAGAATTATAAATTGCATATAAACACACACATATATATACAAAAACATATAATTAGTAAAGGGAAAATTGTAATGACCACTTAAACATATCACTTTTCCTTAGTTCAGACACTAAGGAACGGTTTGGACAGAACATGGCAATGATGTACATCCAGAATGAACAAGATAGATTAATTAATCTAAGATGGATCTCATGACGACATTTCTTTTGCAACGATATATTTTGCTGGATTAAGGGCCCTAATTAAAGAAGTGTTCGAGGGGGAACTAAAGTAAAGTTATAATAAACAGCAAAAGAAATTGTAAAGTAAAGTACAACAACACCAATGTGTTTAAAATCACAATGTTTAAAATTTAAAAATCAGAGATAATCAAGAGAAGAATCCAAGAATTGCAAGAAAAATACAAATTATGATCAAATAAGCAGCTCCTCCTTTTCGACTCCTTAAACAAATCTAGAGAAAATCACAGTAAGACCAGCAAGGTGGTGCTACTAAGGATTTTATAGAAATTTCCATTTGACAAACACGGTAACCTAAAATAAAGAAAGTAGAAACGGCTGACAACCTTTATTGTTTTTGTCATTCTATAAGAATCAATGAAAGATAAGAAATTTGATACAATATTCCTCAGTAAAACCTGACACCAATGAGCATCAATACATAAAGGAAATTACCCATAAGGAAAAAGCTTACATTGACTTACATAGAAAATTTCAACAAGAATTAAACGTATGAAGGAATATAGTGTCAAAGCAGTTCTGCTATCACAAATGCGTTCTGAACCAAACTGTCCACATTGACTGGGCAATATCCATAACAGAGTTGGAACGACCATGGAATTGAACATTAATAAACTGTAGAAATTAAAAAATACGACTTTATAAACCATATGATTGACCAAAACATTTTTGAACAACCTATTATTTACCACAAGCAATGATCAAATAATAGCATCATTGAAGTAAAATGATTGCAAATTTGATTGGCACCAAAACAAGCAAGAAAGTTGTGTTCCAATAAAACGAAGCATTAAAAACTATGATTGACATATTCAATATGATAAACAGGCAGCTCATTATGATCCATTTTAGGCCCTTTATGATTCCACTTTTCCCTTTTTTATAAGTTCTGAGTTGTAGGTCAAGATAATGCCAAGTTTATATTTTTTTTCTATATATGTTGCTAGTAGTTTTATTTGACAGTTAAAAATGTTGAATACTAACTTTGGCCTTACTGATTTCTCTTTCAAATAAGAGAAAAATTAATAATATTTAAATCAAAAACATGATTATTCCACAAAAACAACAAAGATTTAATACCAAATGGACATGAATTTTTCTTCCCCATATAACTCTATGCAAATTAATGCTCCCCATAAGAATAAATTATACAATATCATGTATAATGAGCATATCCCAAGTTATTTTTGGTCTTCCTCTTCCTATATTTAAGGTATGACTTAGATTCCCACACAATTACATACATATGCTTCAATAAGTCTACTATGGACCTTCCCAAACCACCTGAATTATCCCTTCCTCATCTTGTCATCTAGAGGTGTCATGCCCATCCAATCTCTGATGCAGTCACTTCTTCTATCCATCAGACTTGCTACATGGCTTTCAATAATATTTGCACCCGTGGAATGCAAACCACCACCATTACAAAGGTCGAAAATTACCTTCCTAAGAAGATCAGCCCGTTCAACAGGAAGCATTGGCCGGTTCTGATCGCGAGCGCCTTCGACCTAAAACCAATAAAACAAACGTGTAAACAAAGACAGGGAACATCGAAAGCGGAATCCAAAGAACCAAACAAAAAGTGAAGAAAAGGAAGTAAATTTGGACGATGACCAGCCTGAAGCAGAAGAGGAAGACGCGGTGCAGGGAACAAGCCTCCTTGAAGCCAGTGATCCAGAGCACTGCTGCCCTCCTCGAGTTCAGCGAGAGGGCATCCATCCCGCGGAAGATGAAGAGAGGAGTAGGGAACGGTTATCGCTCCCCCTGGAGCGCTGTCATCTTCGTCTTCTCTTCCGAAGAAACACTAGCGCAAGAACGAACTTTTGGTCTCAGGGCTCAAGCAAACGCAGAAATAAAGTATAAACCGTGGTAGTGCAGTTTAAACTTGGAATCCTATGAGATAATAAGGGATAGTTACACCCTGATCCCTGAGCTTAAAGCTTAATAAAACACAAGTTCATATTTTTTAAATTATAATATCGAATATTTTAGTTTTAATAAATTATTAAATGATTTTTCTTTTAAATTTTTATTATTAAATTTTTTTAAAATTACCAAAATACCCCTCAGCCTCCTTTTCTCCTCCCCACCTCTCTCTCTCTCTCCTCCCGATCCCCTCGCATGGGCAACGCCACGACCGCCAGACTCGTGTTACCCACAGGCGCCCGCGCAGTCGCCGGCAGGTCGCGCGGCCATCGCCTGTGTGCGGGAATCAGGAGAGAGAGGGGTTGCCTCTCTCTCCTCCTGATCGTCGAGCTGTGTGTGCGACCCGCCGACGGTGGTACGACGCCCTCGAGTCGCGCGACTGCTCACATGCACCAGTATCGAGAGGAGAGAGAGAGACGGTCGTGCACGGGCGACGTGTGACGCCCGTGGCTAAAGAGGGCGGGGAGTGATCGCCCGTAGCTAAAGAGGGCGGGGAGTGATCGTCGGATGATGTCCTAAGAAAAAAGAATTACTGGGATAAAGTGCAGCTCCTAGCAGTCTCCTAGGCCAAATAATGAGTGATGAGAGGGGCACGAGAATGAATCGTCCCACATCGGAAAGGGAGGGATCTCCCACAGTACGATGTGGTTTGAGGACGAACCAAGCGGAAGCTAGTGGGCCTGTGACGCTCGTGGCTAAAGAGAGCGGGGAGTGTCCTAAGAGAAAGGAATCACTGAAGCAAAGTACGGTCGCACATCGAAAAGCTGTATAAGTAGATAACGTGATCTCAAATAGTAAAGACGTTTTTTGGGAAAAAATCATGAGGCTAGTGATGGAAAATTCCATAGTTAAACGTGCTTGGGCTAGAGAAGCACCGGGATGGGTGACCTCCTGGGAAGCACTCAAGTCACGTAGAGAGAGAGGCGGGGAGGAGAGAGAGAGGCGGAAGGGGTATTTTGGAAATTTTAAAAAAAATTAATAATAAAAAATTAAAAAAAGGACCAATTTGATATTTATCTCAGGGACCGATGTTTAATTTTAAAAATGTGAACCTGCGCGTTATTAGGCATTAAATTCAGGAACCTGGGTGTAATTATTTCTAATAATAATAATCCCATTAACTATGCACCAGCCGGTTGGCAGGATTCACTCTAAGCCTCATTTATTTTGAACATTTTTTTTTAAGAAAAGAAAAAAAATAATTTATTTTTTAAATTTAATATCAAAAAACTTTATTTTAATATTAGAAAGTACATAAAATGTAAAATAAAGTTGATTTTAAAATTTGCATTTGTGTTAGATGTATAATAAAGTTGATTTTTACAATTGAAATTTATGTTGAGCTAAAAAATAAAAGCCTCGAAATAAACGAGGCCAAATAGGGACTCAAGAGATGCGCAACACCAAAAGATAGGAGGTTTTAAAAATCGGCCAGCGACACCACCGGGAGATAAAAGATTAGTGGAGACGAACGACAAATTCAAAAGACGCAACACAATAACAGCTCAAAATAGTAGGAGCAACACAATAACAGCTCAAAATAAAAATCATGGGAGATATGAGTTAGATATTATATAAGTTAATTATATTAAAGTAATATGAACTTATTTTAAATTAATTAGAATCAGATTTAATATATTTATATATTAGTCAAATTTTAACGTGTTAGAGAGGAGAGAAAAATACACAAATATTTTATACTGATTCGGCTCCCTGCCTAGTCCATTCTCCATGCTCCTCAAGTGAGATATTAATCCACTAATACACCGGCTTTTTAACAAGAACCATAACTAAATAAACTTGATTCCAATCTCACCGGCCTTTCTAGGAACTAAGGCCGATCAAACCTAATTACAATTTCACTAACTTTTTCTAAAAACCAAAGCTGACCAAACCTTACAATGAATTTTTATACAGGAAAAGTTCTAACTCACAAATCTTTCCACTTAATGAGAAAAATAGAATATCTCTATTAAGGGAGAAAATAAGAGAATAAAGTGAGTTGCTAGTCTAGCTAATTAATGTTATAACTTAAGAGCAAGTTAAAAATTATAAAATGAGGTAGAAATTTACCAAGAGAGAAAACTCAAGAAATTCAAAATTGAGTTACCAATAACTCACTTAAAAAACAAAAAAAAAAAAACGATTGATCTTAAAGATAAAAATTTGTTCACAAAAACTTGGGATGCTCAAGTAAGGATATTTTTAAGTAAAAGCAAGCAAATCTTAAAAAAATCTCAAATAACCTTTATCAAAATAAAAACTTATTGATTTCAACGAATGCAAATTACAGAAAACAGAAATAGAAAACTTGAAATCCTTTGCCAGCAATTTGGAAGAATGTAGCTTTAGGTTTTACTTGATTTCTAATCAAAAATTTCTCCAAATATTTACTTCTTCAAAAGATGACGTAGATTTTAACTAAGAAAAAAGTGTAGTAACACTTAGAGCTTGAGAGAGAGCTTGAAAACACTTAAAATTTTTTTGTAAGTATATAGAAAATAACATTTTGCAGTTTTGGACAGCAGAAAATAGATTCAGTTGAGTGAAAAATGTCATTGATTTAAACAAATTAATGAGAGAATGCCAAGTGCCATATCATATCCAAAGACCAATAAGAGAAAAGCAAGTGGAGGGCATTTTAGTCATTTTTTAGGTTTAAAAATGGTAGAAAAGCTCCAAATTTTTGAAAATATATTGCAAATATGGCATCAAAAACATAAAGATTAGTTGTGAGAAAAAATATAAAAAATACTTAAGCGGGTTTACCTAGCAAAATGACAAATGAGGGCATGTCAACTAAAATTAGTTTGCCTTTAAAATATATTAAAAAGGATCAATTTATCTTAGTATATAGTACAAAAAATCTAAGCTAAAGGACAATGGTTGGTAGATGTCAACTCATTTTTTCTTATTATAAAAAGTGACAAAAAAGAAGGAAAAAGACTTATGGATATTTCATAACAAAGCTTTAAAAAATATCAAATAATACATTTTATATCAGCCAAAATAATGATAACTGACTGTCAAATGAAGTTCTGGGCTGACTGGGTGGGTCAATCCAGGGCCAGCAAAGCCAACTGATTTTGCTTTAATTGTTAGCTTGAAAAATAACGCGTCGTTGCCGGGTCCCAAGTCCCGGATGAGAAATGCGGAGGGTTGCGTTAGGTAGTCGACAGCCAGGGTAAAACTTGTCGAATCAATCATGACATGAATCCTTTAGAAAATTGCGTTAAAGCTAGGGCGTTCCCTGGAAGCGACGCGCTGTATTGCCTGATACAGTGAAAATGGGAAGGGCCGCTGCATCGGCGCCCGGGTGTAGTGAAAAATGAGCAAGGGTCCCACATCATGGACGGATGCGAGTAAAGAAGTAGTCTACCATAGTAGAACTCAAGTCAGTAGGATTAGATTAGGAACTTGGAATATAGGCAGCCTGACGGGCAAGCTAATGGAGTTGGTGGATATTATGATTCATAGAAAGATTAATATTTTGTGCCTGCAGGAAACAAAATGGGTTGGAGAGAAAGCTAAGGAATTGATGGCCTAGGTTTTAAACTTTTGGTACCTCTGGTAAGAATAAAAATAAGAATGGGATGGGTATTAATTCTGGATAAGAGCTTGAAGGATCATGTAGTGGAAGTTAGAGAAATTGTGATAGAATTATGGCTTTAAAAATTTAATAATTCAATGAATGTTTTAATATTGTAAGTGTGTATGCTCCCCAAGTTGGCTTAATGCGAGCACAAAGGGAAAATTTTGGATGATTTAGAAGAAGTTAATACAAGAGATACCTCAGGAGGAAAGATTATTTATTGAAGGAGATTTAAATGGACATGTTGGACGTGTTGCTGAGAATGTGAATTAATAATATCATGGTGGATATGGTTTTGGGAGGATAAATGAGGAGGGTAAACTATTTTTAGAATTTTCCTTCAGCATATAGATCTTGTAAATTGCTAATACTTTATTAAGAAGAGAGAGGAGCATGTTATCACGTTACAAAAAATAGAACTTCAAGAACTCAGATTGATTATTTTTCTTATAAGAAAACGAGATCGCTTGGATTGTAAAATGTAAAGTCATTCAAGTGAATGTTTGACTACCCAACATCGATTAATAGTTTTAAATTCCGAGATAAAGTATTTGAGAAGAAATAATAAGTCAAAAAATCCTATCTCGGACTCGATGGTGGAACCTAAAGAATGAGACAAATGTATATTTTAAGAAGAAAAAGTTTTAGAACTTGGGCAATGGAATATTAACGGGGAAACTGATCTTATGTGGTTGACAGTTGCTAACTGTATCCGTAAGGTGGCCAAGGATGTGCTGGGAGAATCCAAAGGAATGATCCCAAATATAAGATACTTGGTGGTGGAAAGATGATGTTACAAGAAAAAATTAAGAGAAGAAGATTTGTTATAGAGATTGGTTTAAAAACAAAAATAAATGATAAGTGGGAAAAATATAAAGTGGCTCGACGAAAGTCTAAGAAAGCAATAGCGCAATGCAAAAAATATGGCTTTTGAGGATTTATATAAGAAGCTAGACACTAAAGAAGGAGAAAGACAATAATTAGGATTGCAAGGCAAGAGATAGAAAAACTAAAGATTTAATGAAGGTAAAATGTATTAAAAAATTGAAATCATAAGAGTACTTTTTATGGAAGAAGATATCACAAAATAGATGGATGAGTTACTTCCTTTCACAGAACTTTTATGAAGATCTTTTTTCAAAATTCAATTGCATTTAAAGAATTCCCAGCACTACTAAAGAACAGTAACAAATTACTTCTACATCCGACGTATTAGTAAAGTGCTAGTCCTGGAAAGCTTTAAGAGTATAGTCATTACAAAAGCAGTAGGCAGATCCAATGATGCTTTGCGTGCTTAGGCGATGAAGAGTTTCTTGGCTCTTACTGATTGTTTATATGATTTTGAAGCACAAAAGGATGCCATGATTGGAGAAAAAGTATATTAGTGTACCTATTTATTAGAAACAAAGGCGATGTAAAAATTGTGCCAATTATAGAGGAATTAAATTAATGAGTCATACTTTAAAACTTTGGGAGAGGGTGATCAAACAAAGTTACGCATAATACAAGGTATCAGAGAATCAGTTTGGTTTTATGCCGTAGATTTACTATAGAAGCCATTCATTTATTAAGAAGTTTAATGGAGAAATTAAGGAGAGAAAGGAAAATTTACATTTGGTTTTTATTGATTTTGGAAAAAGCTTATGATAAAGTCTCAAGAGAAGTACTTTGGAGAGTTTTAGAAAAGAAGAGAGATTTGCACTGCTTTATATTCACGTTATTAAAGACATGTATGAAGAGCTGTTACCTCTGTTCGGACACAAGGAGGTTTGACTTTAAGGATTTTCCTTATTACACGTTGATTTCACCCAAGGCTGCTTTAGTCCTGCTTTTTGCCTTTGATTATGGAAGTCATGACTGGACATATCCAAGATGAAGTGCCTTGTTGCTCTTCGCAGATGATATTGTCCTTTATTGAGAAAAACTAAAGAAGGAGCTAAAGCGAAACTAGAGCTTTGGAGGAATGCTCTAGATCTAAAGGTTTGCATTTCAGTAGATCAAAAACTGAATATATGGAAGTGCACATTTAGTCAAGAAAGATATATATATTGGAAATGTGACAATTGGTGATCAAATTGTCAAGAAGAGTGAGCGCTTTAGATACCTTGGATCAATTATACAAAATGATGGCGAAATAGGTAATGACGTTATTAGAGAGGATTTCAAGCAGGCTGGGGTAAAATGGAGAAATCGTTCTGGAGTGTTATGCGATTAGAAAAATCCCATCCAAAATTAAGGATAAATTTTTATAAATGTAGTAAGACCAGCGATGATTAATGGTGCCTGAATGCTGGCCTGCAAAAGAAAACATAAATATAAATAAATGTTGCAGAATGAGGATGTTAAGGTGGATGTGTGGATATACACGAAAAGATAGAATGAGAATGAGTATATCCGAAAGAAAGTTGATGTTGCACAATTGAGGATAAACTTTGAGAAGTCGGCTTCGATGGTTTGGACATCTAAATCGCAGGCCAATTGAAGCTCCAGTTAGAAAAATTGAGTTACTGAATTTTGCCCATGTACAAAGAGGAAGAAGGAGACCAAAGACATGGCGAAGACTATAAGGAGTGATCTTTAGTTACTTTAAACTTAGATAAGAATTTGGTAACTGATAGAGCGCAATGGAAACAAAGGATTCATGTAGCGACCCAACCTAGTGGGAATTAACGGCTGTTGTTGTTTTGTTGGTTGTTGTTGTTAGCTTGAAAAATGAAAGATATTTGAGGAGAATTATTAGCTACTTAAAAATGTAATATAATATCATTTTAGGCAATAAAAATGTAATGAAAAAAGTAAAAGACATTAGGAAATACAAGTAAAATGTATTGGCAAAATTAACGCGTCTATATAAAGTTCTATGAGAATAACAAATAACAAATGGTGAGCTCTACTTTACTTGGACTTGAAAGTATCCATCTTTTAAGAGCGATTAACATATAGAATATACTTAAAGAGAATTAGTATTAACTAAAATAATTATAAATCATCAAAATCAATGGGTTCAACGCATCTATTTTTGTTCCATTTTGTTTTGTTTTCAAATCTTCATAGTGAAGCACAAGTCTCTGTCATATTTCAATACTCAGCGCATATTGAGATAAGAGCATATCCATGAACACATGAAAATAATTTGTATAAATTTATATGCTTATATCAGTACCATTTTACATGTGTTATTTTTATTATAAATTCATTTTTATAATGTTTATGTTTATGTTTAATAAAAAAAGAAAAAAATAATTTGACAGTGTAATATAAGTGAATATTGAGAATATTATGCTCCTTATAGAGATTTGAGGAGAGCAAGAACTTCACCGCAGCAGGATAAGCTTCTCTAGTAAAGCCCCTATCATCTTCACATGGTCATTTTACACAAATTCTTTTTTGTGGGGATTTGTGATTTACTGTTTGGCGCCGGGACCAAAACAGGACCAAAATAGAACCAAAATGGTACTAATTTAAAAAACAACATAATAATAATAAATAATTTTTTTAAATCATCTCTACACAAATTTAAATATAAAAATATTATTTTACTTTACATACTCAATAATTTAAAATAAAAATATCAATTTTATTTCACATTCTAGATCCAAATATTCAAATCGAGTATTTTGATCTAAGATGTTGAAATAAAGTTTATATTCTTATTAAAAATTATTGAATATGTGAAATAAAATATTATTTTTATATTAAAATTGTGTAGAATAATTAAAATAATTTATTTATTATTATTATTGTTATTTTTTAAAATAGTATTTTTTTAAACTAGTTACTATATATATATAAATAGCTCCTCCTTACATAGGTTGATTTGCAAATTGCTCTTTTACAAATTTTTTTGATGAAACTACAATATTTTGACTGAGCACAATTTGCAAATCAGTCCATTAATTTTCATGAATTGCAAATGGTGAAGCACTCTAAAAAAAATAGCCTCCTTTACATAGCTTTTTTAATTTGATGAACTATTTCATTTTGATTGAGCTTCAGCCTTCTAATGCAACGGCTAGTGTTCTATTTTGATGTGGGCGATTATTTTAATTTTCGGATTTATAATGATATGTCTTATGGATTCGAGCGCGATTTTGATTCTAGATTACTACTTTTGATAACAAAAAAAAATTACTATTTTTTGAATTAAGATTAAGATGTTTAAAATTGCGGCTTTTTAGACTACATCGTGTTTTGAACTATATTAACTTAACTACATTTGAATATATAATTTTGAAACTTGAGTACTTTCTGATTTAATTTATCACTTTTTGATAACAACTTGTTTATGTTATTAATTTCAAATTCCTGTCATTGATACATTTAACCTCAGGCTTGAAAATTATTGCAAAAAAATTTGTGCTGATCAACTATGCAATAATAGTATTTCATATATATTTGTTTAGGTAAAATTTATGCAAATTTATGCATCATGTTATCATGTTAAATCTTTAATTATTATCTATAATAATATATCTAATATTTCAAATATTTTGCATTGATAACAATATTGCAGCTTTGTAATATTTGTGATTACAGCTGTGTTCAAATTTACATCTAGGGCTTGAGAATAAATATTTACAAAATTTGCTGTTGTTGATATGCATAATAATATGTTATATATTCAAATACAATTTATGCAATTTTAGACATAGATCATTATAGTTAAATGCACATATTTATCGTGTTAAAAAAATAATATGAGGACAAATAATTTGAAGTTAATATGGTAGAAATTTTTATATTCGCTTTGAATTCTTGATTTTAAGCTCAAATTATATTTAAAATTTAAATAGAGAAATTATCATTATTAAAGTCTTTTTAAATTGAACTGCTTTTTGCTATGATTGTTTTATCATGCAAATTTTCAAATTAATCTCATGGCTCCAAATAGTTTAGATTTATTGTTATTAGTTTTGTGTATTTTGGCTTAGGATTATTTTTGTTAATTGGGAATCAGATATTAACTTAGTTAGCTGTATTTGCTTATTTTACTGTAGACAAGATGAGTTTTGTAACAATGCAAAATACATTATAGACTTCACTTATTTATTTTTTTCATTTATTTTGATAACATAAACCAATGATTCATTTTAGTATCAGAAATTCACATTGGATTAGATTGAATTTATGATTTTCTGCAATATTTAAGATGGATTGAATTTAGTTTAATTTTTGATGTGAAAGTTAAATACTTGGATAATTACAATTATTCTGTAAATTATACAGCATAAAAACAATCAATTAAAGATCACAAATGAGACTAGAAATAAATTTTATTACTAATTAACTTAATTTTACAGAATACTTATCAGTAAAAAGAACTCTTTGTGCTTATGGCAGTTAAGCATAATTATTTGATTGTTAGATGTTTATCTGCAGAAGAGTTTTTTTTATAATATATTGTCAACGAATCATGCAATTAAAAAATGAGATAATAACTAGGTATATAGACATCTAAATAATTTTATCAATATGATCACTTAGGTTATTGAAGAAGGAGGCGAGCTGCTCTTGTTTGTCGTGATAGTAATATTTTATTCGACAGATATTAGAGACAAATGAAATGGCGCAATCCAGAGTAGTGATTTAACAAGCTCTTAGGGTTACTGGGAAGGTTTTCTGAGCATCTTGTGTATAAAAATCCTGATAAAGTTGTAGAAATGAATCCCGAACGTACAGAAATTTAGCTTTGTATTCGGAAGTTCAAGCATAAAATTTCTTCAGATAATTTTTAGTAACTAAAGTTTAATCTTATATGATGAAATTATAAGTATCATAATTATGAATGCAAACTATTGACATCATGTTTGTTTGGTTGTTATGTTAAGCTAGAGGTTAATCTGTATTGAAGTCATTCGCAGAAGCAACAACAATAAAATTTCAGTGAGTGCACATGCTTTACGTAAGTAATTCTCATGAATCATCCTTCTGAAGCTTAAAGATTAGATAAGTTCATTATAAGTATTTTTTTTTAATATTCTAATAATTTACATGCACCAGCTAATTGTTGTTAACATCGATCTTTAATCTTTCTAACTATAGTATATGCTATTCTCATGTTGGTAATGTATAACATTTTAATTTGGATTGCAATGCATTCAATTTGCCTTTTATCATTAAGCCTAAATTTTCTTGATCTTTTTATTTATTTTAAAATTATCTATCTTATAAATATTTATAGCTAGCCCGTTTGTCTAGAAGTTTAAAATTAACCTTATTTTAATTTAAACCAAGCATATCACATTACACATAAAATTTAATATTAAAAATTAAATTTATTTCACATCCTAACCATATTACTAAATAATAACCTAACTTATAATTATCAGCATCCCTCACATATTCCAACATAATAACTAACTTTATATCACATCCCTCACATATTTCAACATAATAATTAACTTTATTTCACATCATTCACAACTTTTAATAAAAAATATCTCTATCCAAATTTAATTTTAACCTTCTTAAATTTAACCTTACAAACAAACACACCCTTTAATTGTTTTATTTATAAACATTCTCATACCTATGTCTATTTCTAAAAGACTTAATTCTTTATTAAGGCATTTTTGTTGAACATCAAAAAAATCTTTTTTTACTTAAAATTCAAAAAATCCCTATCATATATTGATTATTTCTGTAAGAATAAACTATACAAGAATATTTTTCTCATATAAAAACATTAATGCAAACTTAAAAACAGCATGAGCAATGCAGGTGCAACATCACTAGTAATAAGAATAATAGCAAATTGGAATCCTAAGTCCCACCTTTTACGCCAAGGGCCTCAATTATTTATGAATTTATAAACTAGTACAATTTCATTTCATTACCAATTAGAAATTATAAATTTTGTGTTGATTAACTGTTGCATCTGGATCCACGCTCAATCATCTGGATAGCACATGTGGAAGCTTATGTGGCATCAACGGCACGAGCGCTCGAGGTCGAACATGAGGCGTATCACTTGCCGAACTTACAACATCAAGCTCAACCCCCTCAAGAGCATTTTCGGCTCGGCATACGGCAAGTTCCTGGGGCACATAGAGTCGGTGAGAAGCATTGAAGCGAACCCCGAGAAAATACATGCCATCCAAGACATGATGCCACCTCGAACGATTGAGGACATACAAAAATTGAACGGAAGGATCACAGCGCTCAGCAGATTCATATCAAAATCCGGCGAACGCTACCTCTCTTTCTTCAGGATCCTTCGAGGTGAGCACTAGACGTGGAACGAGGACTACGGGAAAGCTTTCCAGTCAATGAAAGAGTACTTGTTGTTGTCGCTGCTGCTCTATGCCCCAATCCAAGACGAAGACCTCCTACTCTACCTCAGCGCTACCGACAATTCGGTGTCGGTAGTACTCATTCGAGAGGAGGCTGGTCGACAACACCTGATCCACTATATCAGTCATGTCCTTCACGGAGCCGAAGTGAGGTATCCTCCCCGTGAAAAACTCTCTTTTACATTGATCTCTGCTGCACGCAGGTTACGTCATTACTTCCAAGCTCACCCCGTCAAGGTGATGACGGATTAGCCCCTTCAGAGAATACTCTACTCCCCTGAAATCTCCGAAAGGTTGCAGAAGTGGGTTGTGGAGCTCTCTGAGCTCGAGATCAATTTCCTCCCATGAACAACCACGAAGAGCCAGGCGCTCACCGATTTTGTCGTCGAATTGACAACAGCCAAACAGCTAAACTTCCAGAGAAGCCGCAGCCTTGGATCCTTCATGTAGACAGAGCCTCCGGCGAGCGCATCCAAGGGATTGGCATTGTCCTCACCAGTCCCTGGGGAATTCGACTTCAGAGATCAGGGAAGATACACTTGCCCGTCACGAACAATCAGGCTGAATATGAGGCCCTGATTGCTGGCCTCAAATTCGCCAAGGGCCTCGGAGCACGACACCTCCACGTCTACAGCGACTCCAAACTAATGGTGAACCAGCTAACAGGATCCTACCAGACAAAGGACGAAGTGCTCAAGAGGTATTTCCAGTTTGCTAAAACTCTCCTCCAACATTTCACCCAGGTTTTCTTGTTTCACATCCCCTGCATGATGAATTCGCTGGCAGACGAGCTTGCCAAAGATGAAAGGGGCGGCGCACTGAACATCCTGTTCCCCGCCTTCGAAGACCATGAAATCTTCGACATCGACTCCAGCCCCGAAAGCTGGATGGATGACATCTGACATTACCTCTAGATGAGCGAGCTCCCAAATGACAGGCATAAGGCTCGCAGGCTTCGGGTGAAAGCCGCTAGATATATCATGTCCTAAGGTCAATTGTTTAGGAGATGCTATTCTTTACCCCTGGCGAAGTGCATCCGCGAAGAGGATTTGAAGACCATACTCGAACGGATCCACGTCGGAGACTGCAGAACCCACGCTGCGGGATGGAATCTCGCCCTGCAAATCCTATATCAGGAATATTACTGGCCGAACCTCCAGAAGGATGCAAGGGAATTCAGCCAGAAATGCCCCCAATGCCAGATCTACTCGAACATTCCTAGGCAACAGGCGGATCCGCTACACTTCATAACCAACTCTTGGCCCTTTTTGATGTGGGGCCTCGACTTTTTGAGACCATTCCTGAAATCTAGAAGGAACTCGCGCCATGTGCTGCTAGCAATGGACTACTTCTCGAAATGGGTCGAGGCAAAGGTGATGGCACAGCCGATGGGCGCTAGCGTCAGGAACTTCATATGAACACGACTCATATGCAGGTTTGGTGTCCCCCTCTCCCTAATCTGCGACAATGGTACCGCCTTCACCAGCTGAGCCGTCCGAAATCTATGCTCTGAAAACGGTATCAACCCGAGCTTCGCATCAGTTAGACACTCGCAATCGAACGGTCAGGCAGAGGCGTCGAACAAAAATTTCCTCAACACACTAAGAAAGCGGATTGACAAGATTTGCTCATCATGGGCAACCGAACTCCCGGCGGCTATCTGGAGACTCAACTGCACGCCAATAGCGGCTACGGCTCAAATGCCTTTCTCTCTTATTTTTGGGGGAGAAGTGCTCGTCTTGGTCGAGCTAGACATCTACTCCCCCCGGGTCGAACACGCCAGCAACTTTGACCCACCTGCTCTTCTTGAATGGCAAAAACAAAATGAGATTGCAAGGAGACTCGAGCTTGATCTCCTCGAAAAAGATAGGGAACTAGCAGCTTTTCGACAAGCGGAACACAAACGAAGGATCGAAAAGTATTACAACAAGCATGTATATAGGAGACCTTTCTGACAAGGCGACCTGGTCTTGAAATTTAAAAATACCGCTGGCCAAGACATGGCATCAGGCAAGCTCGACTCTAACTAGGAAGGTCCTTTCATCATCCGCAACGTGCTCGGCCCGAACACCTACAAACTGACAAGGCATGACGGGACTCTCCTGCCAAGGACCTAGAGCGGCAACGACAGCAGGAGATTTTATTCATAAAGCACTTGTAAATCGCACATTATTTTATGAAGACAAGTCTTTCGGTGACTGGCAGTCAAGGGAACTCCCCTTCTCGAAGTTCCAGGCCTAAAAATCCTAACTTAGCGCCAAGGCGACTGGCAGTCAAGGGCACTCCCCTTCTCGAAGCCCAGGCCTAAAAATCCTAATTTAGCGCCAAGGGGACTGGCAGTCAAGGGCACTCCCCTTCTCGAAGTCCCAGGCCTAAAAATCCTAATTCAGCGCCAAGGCGTCTAACAGTCAAGCCAAAGATGCCAAAAATAGTTTCACAAGCAGAAATCTAGTGCAAAATAAAAATAGAAATGAAAACTTTGCATTACAAAAAACTGCTTTACAAAAAACAAGTTACAAGACTTTACAAATCGCTATCCCTCCTCGAAACCTCAGAGTCAGAATCCACTAAGTCAACACTAGGAGTTCACAGCACATCCTGCATTGGATCTCGCGAGTGAAGTGGAGAGATAACTTCCTCCGGAGCTGGAGTCCCCTCTCCCCGAAAGGTTGGTTCTTCCTCCGGAGCTGGAACCCCTCCGGCGTCTCCCTCAGCTTTTGCCATTTCGGCTTCAGTAGGAGGGATGACCACCTTCATATTCGAAATGAAGGCCTCTCTGCCAACATCTTGAAGAAAGGATACTTGTACGAGCGGCTTTCCGAAAGAATACACTCGTTCATGTCCAGCCCTTCGAGATCATCGCGGCTCACTAATCCCCTGTCAAGGAGAGTCGAACCGAGCATATTCATTGAACTCTCCAGCGCCTCCTTAATGAGAGCCTTGAACTCAAGGGACTGGCGGAATTCGGCGACTCATTCCTCATGAGTCTCCTCGTGAGACTGATCAAATGTCTCCTCTAAAAGCCTCTTAAGTTCAGCTTCCCAGCGACTGGACTCCTCTAGACCTTGCATCACCAAGCGTAGACGCTTTTCGGCAAGACGACGCAGACGCTCCGATTCAAAATACAGAAGTCCGTTTTCCTTCGCTTTTCTCTCTTGGGTCATGGCTTCCTTGGTGAGTTGCTCCACTTGGCGCCTCACCACATCCAGCATATCGGCAGCCCGGGCGCCAAGTCTGGTCACCGAGTCCGGCCTCCCTTCGGGAACGGCTCTTGGAGGTTCATCCCGAACACCGTCCCCAAACTCCTCAACGCTCGAACCAACAGAATTCGGCCCTTCGGCGCCAGAGCCCATCCCGTCTTCACGCCTCCCACTTCGCTCTTCGGGATCATCACTGACCTGCACATCATCTATATACACCAGGTCATCGACACCCTCCTCGAAAATAAGAGGCGCCGCAGAAGAAACTCCCTCTGCCAACGCTCCAGGTATGGCTTGTCTCTTCTTCGTCGGAAGACGAGAAGGCCCCTGCCGATTGTGGGGAACCCTTTTGTTCCCTATCTGTCGAAGTAGGAATCAGCCCAGTTCGAGCTTTGGCTGACCTGCAAACAACATAGACGCTGGGACAGGACCAAAAAGAGTAAAAGGGCAACTGGCGAAACCTTAACTATATAAACTCACACGTCATCTTCAAGCTCGCACAGGTAGTCCTCTGCATCGTGCACACGCTTCCGAATCTCATCCACTTCCCGAAAATATGGATCATCAAAACCAAGCCCCACTCCCAAAAAACTCACCTCACCAACCTTTCGTGGACCGACATAACTAACTCCGCAGGGTTCGGCGAAGAAAAATCTCTTATGCCAGTCTGTGAAGCCGGTGTCCCTAACCTTGAACACCTGGCAATACCTTCCCTTCAGGAAAAAACACCCGTGTAACCGAGGGTTCGCCTCTCACCGAAGGACCGCCTTGAAGATGTCCATATCCCAAGGGATTCTCCGGCATCGCAGCTCCTTGAAGAGGCAATAGATCATGGTGACTGCGTTCGGCGGGAGCTGCATTGGAATGATGCCGAAGTGGTTGAAGATGTTCACGTACTCTGGCTGAAAGGGAAGAAACAACCCGCCATGCAGGTGGTGAAGACATACCGCTATCTTTCCTTTCGGCAAGGTTATGAACCTCACTCCCGCCGACGGATACTCCAACCCAACCTCCGAGTTCCTACCCCACACGTGCAGCACCTCCGTCTCGAAGGTGTGCAGAGGAAGAACACAGAGCTCACCCTGAAGAGCATGGTAATCTCTCTACATTTTCTTCACTCTGCTGCGCGATTTCTTAACCATCTTGGACCCGGGAAAATGACAGTAGCCACTCCCCGAGGGCGACTCCCAGACTGTCTAATCCTAAAGGTTCAAACCTGCCTGGCGCACGTGCCTCACCTCGTTTCTTCTAATAGTCACATCAAAGTAATAAATAAAGATAAAGAAAGCACATTCCACGAACAAACAGTCCATTGAAACATTTCGTCCAAAAAAAAAATCGCCTCCTTCTTCAGCTCTCTAAGGAGAGAGCCCGAACTCCGACTCCGCAAGTAGACCCCGAACTGCTCGCGCGAACTCTTTTTGACGTCGGTTCTCTTCCTCCAGCTCTTCGACTCGGGCCACCAGCGCAGCCCTCTCCTTCTTCAGCTCCTAGATTTCGGCGACCGCCGCCTCCAAGTTGCCCTTGAAGCAAGCGCACTTTGACTCCAGCTCCATGATCGCCTTCTCCGCCTCAGATGGCTCCAGTCTCCGAAGAAGGGAAAGCACTTCCTCTATCTTCTGCTCAAGGACTGCCGCTTGACCCCTGCTAGCTAGCCGCTTTTTGACCTGATCAAGGTGCGAACAGATGTTGCGTGCAAAGTACTGCGCGCTCGAACTGCCGTAGCTAGGTCCTCTCTAGCCGCCCCCTGACGAGACCCCCAGACCAGCCGAGGGCCCCGAAGGGCATGAGACAGGCATCAGAGTGCTTCGCTCCTGTAGCGGCGCATCCAGGGCCCTCGTAGGCAGAGGAGCGGGTGGTTGATTCTCCGCGACTTCTCTCCTCGGCCGCATTTCGTCGTCGACCACGATGATGGTGTTTTCCACCAGAGGGACAACTCGAGCGTCGCCTTGAAGGGATCTGGACGCCGCACGCGCGCCCTCCCCTGCGTTGGAGAGACAGATTCTTGGCTTTTTCGGCGCCTCCTCGAGAACAACCGGCCATCTTGCGCCCGCCTGACCCGGTTGAACAGGACCCCCAGCTTCAGGAAGTTCATCCCGAACAAACCCAGCAATGCCGGAGAACATGGCCATGCCACACCAGCTCTCCTGGGGTCAATAGGAGAACCGTCTGATGCTCCACAAGTATTTATAATTTTCACAAGCCCACATGGCACCCGAGCACGCACATCAATACGCTTCACGACAATCAGGGGGATATGTTGCATCTGGATCCACGCTCAATTATCTGAACCGCACACGTGGAAGCTTACATGGAATCAACGGCACGACCGCTCGGCGTCGAACATGAGGCGTATCACCCCGAACAGTAGACATCGAAGAGACCGAGACGAACAATAAGGCCCAAAACTGACCGACGCTTGGCGAAGTATCGGTGACCATACTGCTTTCAAGAGGTATGGGCCATCTTGCTATCAGACCGTACCGTCCGTACATTGTACAGCAAAGGCCAGGGCATGGCTCCCTTGCGGACATTAATGGTCTATCACTGGAGCTGAAGTTCATTCTGCTGAAATGACTCTACAGAACAGACCAGGATATAAATACCTCACTGTAACGGGAAAAGTCTTTCCTGGCTGGACCCAAAAACTTCTACCTCAAATCCCCTCAGCTTCCTCATTGTAATCCAAAAAGAAAAGATTGATTCTAGTGATTTTTAAGCCTCCCCGAAAGGAGCCGTGATTTTTCCGCTCAACCAGTTTTCCACGTAAAAAATCTGATTGTTTCTCGTCATAACATTAACTATGAGAATTAAAATTTTAAACATTAATTTCAAACTTAATCCAACTTTTATGAAAAATTTTTAAATATGAACTTGGATCAAATTCACAATTTCAACTCAATTTTTTTACATTAAATTTTACCCAAATTATAAAAAACTTATTGATTTAACTACGATGTAACGCCATTACTGTCGCATTGATTCATGTCTTTGCGACGGGACTCTATTTTACATAATTTTTTTTGTCGAACTGCTTCACATAGATTTACGAAATTCAAAAATCCTCCTATTTGATCACTGAATTTCATTAAATTTGCATATTTATTCTTTTCATTTAATTGCCAAGTTACTCTTAATAACAAATTAACTAATTTATATTTACAATTATGCTAATTTAAAATTTTTAGAATCAATTAATTTTTCATAATTATTTTTTTGATAGAGTTTTTTTTCTTAATTTTATATGTGTGAAGGATGTGACTTTAGATACTGAAATATTAAAGAAATTTATATATATTTGATGTAACTTTGTAACTTGTTTGATCATATATATATATATATTATATAATAAATATATATATACTTATAGAATATTACTTTAGATATTAAATTGTTCACCATTTTATGAAACTGTGAAAAAAATAGAGTTTTGGATCAAGTAGAGGAAGCAAAAGAATTAGGCTAATATCTACTCTATTTTAACTCAGTCTCAAGTCTATAACTTGTTATTCTTTGTTAGGATGAATTTATTCTAAATAATTTGTAGTAGTAGTAGTTATTTTTTCTTATAAATATTTTTATTTGATATAATGATCATCTCCTTCTCATTCCAAAGTTTTTTTTTTAAATAAATTTAAGTGTTTTTATATTTATATTTCACGTTATTTATCATTTTATTATATGAGATATAATTATTAATTTATATGCAAGGTGTGAATACCTAATCAAATTTATCTTGAGGGCCAGTTTAGATTATGAGATCTGATATTGAATTGAATTTAGCATGAATTGGTTTCAGAATTGGTTCAAAAACTGGCTGGAAATATTGAGTTTGAGATTAATTTGAAACTAATTTGAAAGGTTTTTATGGCAAGCTAGCTAGTTTTTTTTTTAATGGTGGGAAAATATAAAAATGAAATTATAATACTAACTTTTTCTTTACTCTCTTGTGAGTTCCTTAAATTTTTGTAATAAGTGGAATCCATCAATCCACAATACATTTTCTTTTAAAAAGTCACTAAAATGAGAATGTGTTTACATTTTTAAACTACTATTTTTCGATATACTTTTTGAATGTCAGATCATAGAAGTCCATTGTCTTGTCACAAGTTATTATAAATTTTTTTCTTTATGTTTGTATAAACTGTTAGAACATTCTCTAACACCCCTTGTCGAACAGCTGCTCAATAGCAGCTTCTTGCCTAACAGCAGCTCCTTGTCGAACAGCAGCCCCTTGTCGAACAGCAGCTCAACAGCAGCCCCTTGTTGAACAGCAACTCAAAGAGATATCACAAGATCGTACCCTCCGTACTATTGTGTCAACTCAGCATTTAAGACAGCGTGGGAGCCCACTCCCTAATTGTCCTTTGCAGGAGTAGGTGTCAGATGTGGCAGACTAAATCTACTATGTCCCCTCCTCTCCAAGCTATAAATAAGGGGGGGATTGCTCTCTCTAAGGATATCCTCTCTCTAGACCCTTCCTTCCTCTCTCTCTCTCTCGAGTTGAGCTGCCCCTCTCTCTCTATCCCTCTTGTACTCATTCGGTCTACATTTAGAGATCAAGCTTTATAAGAGGATATTCAATTAGTGGATTCAAATCGCCTGGATGACATCGTGGTTTTTCCTTCGGATACTTGGGTTTTCATGTAAAAATTATTGTCTTATTTCTCTCTGTAGTGGTGCATTTTTTGCATCAACAGTGATGCCCTCACGCAGGATCAATACCTCACTACGTGAGATCCCTTCTCTAAACCCCTTCTCGAAGTCCCGGCTCATGGTCAAGCCAGCTTGGTGATGAGTAGTCAAGGGCAATCCCCATCTCGTGGTCCCAGCTTATGATCATGGCGCCTCGATGACTGAGAGTCAAGGGTGGCCTCTTCTCTAAATTCTCTTCTCGAAGTCTCAGCTCATGGTCAAGACAGCTCGGGGACGGGCAGTCAAGGGCAATCCCCTTCTCAAAGTCTTAGCTTACGACCATAGCAGCTCGATGACTGAGAGTTAAGGGTGACCTTTTCCCTAAAACCCCTTCTCAAAGTCCATCTTATGGTCAAGGCAGCTCGACGACTGGCAATCAAAGGCAATCCCCTTCTCAAAGTCCCAGCTTACGACCATAGCAGCTCGACGACTAAGAGTTAAGGGTGACCTCTTCCCTAAAACCTCTTTTCGAACAATAGCTTCCACAAAGCAGCTCAACCATGACGGGCTAACGACTCTGCATGGAGTAATTTCTTCTCTAAAGCCCCTCGTCGAACAACTCTCTTCTAACAGCTCTTCTCAGCAGCTTCCACGAAGCAGCTAAACCATGATGAGCTAACGACTCTGCAGCTTCCACGAAGCAGCTCAATCATGACGGTCTAATGACTCTGAAGAGAGCAATCTCTTCTCTAAAACCTCTAATCGAATAGCACTCCTCTAACAGCTCTTCTCAGAAGCTTCCACGAAGCAGCTCAACCATGACGAGCTAACGACTCTGTAGGGAGTAATCTCTTCTCTAAATCTCCTTGTCGAACAGCTCTCCTCTAACATCTAATAGCTTTTCTCTGCAGCTTCCACGAAGTAGCTCAACTATGTCAAGCTAACGACTCTGCAGGGAGTAATCTCTTCTCTAAAATCCCTCGTCGAACAGCTCTCCTCTAACAGCTCTTCTCTGCAACTTCCACAGCAGCCCAACCATGTCGAAGCTGATGACTCTGCAGGAAGGATTTCCATTAAGGTCCATCGAATTAGCATGATGAAAATTAGCACGTACATCAATGTACGTTATGCTCTGGAGGGGGACATGTTAGAACATTCTCTAACACCCCTTGTCGAACAACTGCTCAACAACAGCCCCTTGCTGAACAACTGCTCAACAACAGCCCCTTGCCGAACAACTGCTCAACAGCAGCCCCTTGCCGAACAGCAGCTCAATAGCAGCCCCTTGTCAAACAGTAGCTCAAAGAGATATCACAAGATCGTACCCTCCGTACTATTGTGTCAACTCAGTATTTACGACAGCATGAGAGTCCACTCCCTAATTGTCCTTTGCATGAGTAGATGTCAGATGTGGCAGACTAAACCTACTATGTCCCCTCCTCTCCAAGCGATAAATAAGGGGGGGGGATTGCTCTCTCTAAGGACATTCTCTCTCTGAACCCTTCCTTCGTCTCTCTCTAACCCTTCCTTCGTCTCTCTCTCTCTCTCTCTCTCTCTCTCTCTCTCTCTCTCTCTCTCTCTCGGGCTAAGCTGCCCCTCTCTCTCTATCCCTCTTGTACTCATTCGGTCTCCATTTAGAGATCAAGCTTTGTAAGAGAAGATTCGATTAGTGGATTCAAATTGCCTGGACGACGTCGTGGTTTTTTCCCGGACACTCAGATTTCCACGTAAAAATTATCGTCTCATTTTTCTCTATGGTAGTGCATTTTTTGCATCAACATAAACTATAATTTTTTTATCATATATATTGTATAACTAAAAATTATCATGAATGGCCTTTTTATATATGTTAATTCTAGTACCACGTAATATTTATTATCAACATTAAAACGTAACTAATAATTTTGAGATAAATAATAATCATATTAAAAAGATAAAAAACAAAATCAATAGAACATAAATCAATCGAAACTAATTCAAAATAAATTTGAAAAATTATTGAAACTAGTCCAAAAACCTCGCTCTCATAAAAAATTAGTTTGGATAATTTTTAATTAAATTGATAAGATTAATCTAAGATTCGATCCATGACAGTATGGTAAGAAAACCCAACATTATTTATGATAGAAAAAAATAAAAGGTAAACCATGACTATGATCAGTAGCATATTCTATATATTATTATATTCAAAAATTTGTTAGTAACATCAATTGAACTAAAGGAGTTTGGATGAAGATGAGTCATGTCTGATTAATTCAATTTTATTTTATTGTTGGACAGTGGGATAATATAATTGTTGATTTTATTTATTAATTATTGCTAATGAAGGTGTCAAGTATTACATATCCAAATATATATGTTTTTATTAGTTGATAAGTATAAGAGCAAACTCCGTCCATCTTCTTCACCATTATATACGTTGGATATTCTGTCCATAATTTCTACAATTTTTTTGTGTACTTATTTTGAGAGTGAGGCATTAATTGTAGGTCTGAAATAAATGAATAATGTTGAAAAAAATAGAATTAGTAAAATTATGACAATAAAAATATTGAATAAAACCGTTAAACTAATTAGTTATTATAGTTAAGATAAATGGGATAAATTTATAAAATAAGCATAATTAGTTAATCAGCTAACAATTTAATTACAAATAAAAGATTTATAAATGAACTTGCGTGTTTGCAAAAATTAATTTTATTTTTAAGGAGTATTTGGTTCAATATTATTTTGGTATTATGTTATATTATTTAGAAAAAATAATTATTTGATTTAATGATATCTATAAATAATTTTTTATAAAATTATAGAATTATTAATTAAAAGATGAAATTTACATTATATTATATAGCATCAAGATAATAATAAATTAAGTGCGCTCTTAATTAATAATGATTAAAATGTTAACTAAAATTTTAATCAATTTTTTCATGCATGATTCTGAGCTACGTTAATTGTGTGCTCGCTCAAGAAGGTGCATCATGAGTAAGCTAAATAACATATATTGTCTACATGTCCTACACAATAAAATCATAGAAATTCGACCATAAAATTGACCAACTAATAAGTTGCACCTCCCATAATTTAATTTGGTCAATATATTAGAATATTAGGAGGACTAGTAATAATCAAGGATTTAAAACTCGGCCTCAATAGTTTCATATCGGTTTCGGTCAAAATTGTTCCGAAAAAACTACCGAGTTTCAGTTTCAGCAGAAACTCGATCGATCGATAGCTTTGGCTGAAACTACCGAAACTTGGTTTGAAATTATTGAAACTCATTTTTCTCCAAAAAAAATAATATTTGAGTGTATGATAATAAAAGATTAGGATAAAAGCTAGGCCGTGTAATCCACAGTTTTGTGGGTATCTTCAATTTTAATCTGATTTTTTGAATTGACCACTTTGATTAATTTCGTTATAAAAGCTAGTGAACTCACAATATTTATAATCTTATATGTATTTAGACACACGAAAGTAGTTCTGTTAATTGTGAGTCTATGAATCACAATATATATTATGTTACATCTAAAGAGCCTTTTTTAGGTTTCATGAGAAGATTACTTTTTTGGGGTAGAATTCACTTGATTCCTTGGAACTATATATTATGTTTCGAGTTTTTCAAATCACCAAATTACATCACTATTTTAGGTACTTAAAGTTGACAAAATCTAACAATCTAATTAACCACACCAGTAGCCAAGTACGAGCAGACTAGATTCACGCAATTGAGATGTTTTAGTTGAGAGTCAACACATATTCATAAAAATAATTATAACTTTTGTTATTAGTATCTATTTTTAATATTTTAACTCAATCCAAAAGCCGTCAAGATGGATATACTAGCGATAAATGTGTGATTTATTTTCTTTTGAAATTCGGTCGTAGCCTATAATACTATAACAGTAAAAAGATACATCAGGTACAAAAGGTTCGATCCTCGTTGAGGATCGCACAAAAATCGAGTGGGAGGGACATGCCCCTACGCCACTCTGTGTCATCGAAACAAGAAAAGGAAGCTACAAAATCTGCCGCTCTATTAGCGGCTCTATAAACATGTGATATCCTATTTGCCTTGAAGGCACAAAAAAGCTCAGCAATCTGGGCCATGGTCTTGTCGGGAGGGTGTCCTCTGGCTGTCCGGTGAAGGTCCGCAATAGTGATGGCAGAGTCGCCCTCTATCCAAATCTCATCAGTCGTATCCGCCCACTCTTGGGCGGCTGTCATCGCGATGAGTGCTCCCGTCGCTTCTGCTGTAGTAGTGGCATAAGTGTAGAGCTTGTAGCCAGTCGCTAGTAGGAGGTTGCCATAGTGATCCCGCAAACCCCCCCCTGCGCCTGCCGCACCGTTCTGTTTAACGGAGCCGTCAAATGTGTGATTTATTTTCATCTCTCTATAGCCCCAATGTCTTTCTTTTCAACCTTGAAATTTTAATTTATTTTTTGAGTTATTTTTTAGAGTGAACAAAATCAAATTTGGAATTAATTTTTAGTTTAACTAAAGCGATGCCATATGATCCGTTAACGAAGCTAGCTAACACACTTAATAAAAATTCTTAATCCATAAAGTAGGAGCAATTTTTTTGCCTGTTCTTTAGCTTCTATCCTATTTGCAATGTAACCAAAGGCTATGCACATTCTCCATTTGTCATTATTTTTTCTTATTGTGCCGGCCAGCCAGCTGGCCGTATTATACTTCTGATCATATGAATTATAGTTTTGAGAAGTCAACCAATTTTATTTTTTCAAAATCCTATAAGTTTAGATTGAGAATGTTCATTTGAATTTTTCACACTGAATGAGTGCCCTATATAGGCATATTCAGCCTATATTCATTTGATGCAAGGTATGAGTTCTGTTTTCTAGCTATATATACAAATATTATGTCTATTTTCTCAAAAAGCTACATATTAAAAAAAAATCTTATTAATTTTCATACATTTTTATTTTAGGCCAGCTTTTGTTGATTGTAATGAGATTGTTTCTTTGTTTTTTAAGAATAAAATTCTAAATTAATTTTGTGTGAAGTTTATGTTCAATATTAATCTCAATTTTTTTGTACTTAGCTTCTATTTTCTATTGAATTTAATAATGTGCGGCTGGAACTGGGTCATACATATAAATGTAAAAAAAAAAAAAAAAAACATTAGTTTGAGTGTTATTTAGGTAAATGCTCTAACTTTGTGAAGGGCCAATAAAACAGATTTAGACACATAGATAAGTAATTTGTGATAAAGACCACACTTTAATATTTATTATAGCTTTTAGATATACATGAGAAATAGTAAACATTGATTAATTAGTAATTTTTAATAATTTAAGAAATATTCTCTCTTCAAAAAATATATATTATTAAATTACTTTTTGAAAAGAAAAAGTTATGAACTTAATTTCTATCACCTATCCAAGACATTATCAGACTGGTGGAGAAAAGAAAGTATTTTGTGATATATATTTTATGTTAATTTTTTGTCATAAACATGACTAATTAAAAAAAGGTGAAATCCAAACTTTTAATTAATTTAAATATAAATTTTTTTCCAAGTTTGTTTACTTCATGGCTAACATAGCTGAAATGTCTAAAAGTTAATCTGACCAAGTTCTTTTGGCTTGAGGATTTGATTATATTGAAAGTAATTAATTTGAATTCAATTGGGAGTGCTAATCTTTTCTAACTGTTGATCTGGGAATAGATGAAGGAGATCAACCTATGATGGATAGAGCTCTTTTAAGGAGGTGACTATTAAATTTTGGCGTATTTATTACTCAAATCTAGCTTGTATATATATATATTACATCATGCACGCACATTCTCTTTACAAAAATAACAACCACATATTATACATTTTGTAAAAAGAGTATAAGTAATACATATTATACTAAAATTTATGTGACATGCATATGAATGTCTTTTTTTCTTAAAATTTGATTATCAATCGCCTAATTCTAGCTCTAATATCAACTGACATCTTCAGAACATGAAAAATTAGAAGATACAAAGTGATCAGGAGCTGCCGTATTGGCGTTTATATACACACGTGTAACTCAATATGCTTAGCAAAAGAAACATTTTTTAGTTGATATATATATCAGGAGCCAGGGATGAAAGGAGAGAATTTTTTTTTTACTCTGAAACACCATAGATTTTTTTGCACTCTACATATTATAATTTAAACTTGAGGCCACTTTGTTGCTAAACATGTAATTCCTACTAGATAAGAAAGCACCATATTTGAAAGGAAAGAGATTTACCTTCATCTAATGATCAATATACGATATTGCGCTCATCTTAGGCTAATTAATTTAAGAAGCATCGGAATTTCGGGCTGCTAAGCCACGCCAATATACATCAACTGTCTCCCTGTTGCTTTCCACATCCCTCATTTTCTCTCTGCATGCAGCCATATTGCTGATGCTAGAGCTTGCAACAGAGGTGAGAGACTTATTGTTAAACTATTAAATTATTTTTAGGATTTAAGTTTTTAAATTAGTTGGTAACTAAAGATTTAACGTTATATCTGAATGACATATCTCTTATTTGAATTCTAGTAACATCCAATTATCTTAAGCATAATGTAGAAAAAAAAAGAAAATATTTATGTTGAATTTTATTCTGCAAAACAAACAAGAGTGCACTTGATGATCATGCATGTTAATTGTTAAAATATTAAATTATTTTTGAGCTATAACTTACGAGTTTAAACTTTACATTAGTTGGTAACTTGATATCTAACGGTAAACGTATGTATTGCATGTATATTAGTGTAGAGAAGAAGTGATATTGACCCGGCCCAGCTGGCATTCCAGATTGATTTCAGGCTCTCAGCTGCCAGTGCCGGAGCATGTTTTGGGGGCTGATCTCCTCTTCATCTGCTGATTCTGCTCTCCCTTAAACCATGGATAATAAGCTCTCTCTCTCTCTCTCTCTCTCTCTCTCTCTCTCAATGATGCCTGAACTCATACAACAAGCAAGATATATTAGAACACCATGAGAGAAATAAGAAGATGATCTCTTTCTTTCTCTCTCTCTCTCTCTGTATATATTTATATAGCAGTGGTGAAGAGAGGAGGTGATATTGGTTGGGCTCAGCCTTTCCATACAGACTTTCAGCCAACCATGCCTTTTAGATCCAACGGCTGAGCCGAGCCAATATCATGTCTCCTCTAAATCCGCTCTCCGTCAAAACCACTAAGCAGGAATGCACGCGCCGGAGATCTCTCTCTCTCTGCGCATATGACGGTGCTTGAACTCAACGAGAAAGACGGTATCACCATGAGAGCTCGATATATATATATGTGAATATAGCAGTGGTGAAGAGAAGAAGTGATATTGGTTCGGCTCGGCCTTTTCATAGAGCTAATTTTGATCACCACTGCATGCAGTTGCAGTGCCTTCTTCGGCGGCTGAGCCGAGCCAATATCATTCTCCTCTCCATCTGCTCTCCCACAGTCACCCTGGCACGAAATATTTACTGATCTGATCTTTTTCTCCATATTCATCATGTGGATCAAGAAAACGAAGACATCTCCATGATATATATATAGCAGTTGTGAAGAGAGGAAGTGATATTGGCTCGGCTCAGCCGAGCCGGTCTGCTTTTCACAGCCGTTTCCGGCGGCTGAGGCGAGCCAATATCATGTCTTCTCTTCATCTGCTCTTCCTCAAATCTTGGAGGCACGAAGAGTTATCTCGGCCTGTGCGTAATATTTATAGATAACTGATGCTAGCTGTGCTGCAGCTGTCATTAATGCCTCTCGTTCTCTTATCTGCTCTCGACGATCTGAAAAGACGAAATTAAGGCGAGATAACGATTAATTACGATTTGAAATTTAATTAAAAGGTAAATTACACTCAAGTCTTTGAATTTAAAGTTTAATAAAGTACAGATCCACATTATAATATCAGGATCCCTGAATTTTAATAAATTATCGAATGGGTATTCTTTTATTATTAAAAAATTTTAAAATTACAATTATACCCCTCCTCCTCTCTCTCCTCCCGATCCCGGCGCATGTGCAAGCCGCGCGGACTTGCGTGTGCATGGATCAGGAGGAGAGAGAGGGGGTATAATGATAATTTTAAAAAAATTTAATAATAAAAAAATAAAAAAGAAACTATTTGATAATTTATTAAAATTTAGGGAATGTTATAATTTTAGAAAAATCTATACTTATGTGTTATTAAGCCTTAATTAAACTCAAGAACCTAGATGTAATTTACTCTTTAATTAATTATTATTGATGCATGTTTTAAGATTTTAATTAAGTTCTCCTTAGCCAACTCACCTGAAAGCTTATCTAAAATAATTTTATTCTACGGCATTCTTATATATATATTTTCATTATAACATAAGCTTATCCTCTAAAAAAAAAATTATCATTATTTTTTTTTCACCTTGTGCTAAGCTAATTAATTGGTGGACACCATTTTTGGTACCAGAGAACTTTATCTCGTATATCATATTATTTCTCTGATGGTCAACTAAGAAATTAAATGTACGTTTAAACTTATAGTAATTTTATATGACTCAAAATTAAGCAATTAATTTTTTAAGAAATTTTTTCATACTGTAGTAATTTCATGATTAAAAAAAGAAAATCTACGTATCTTGAAATACCTTGAAACGTAACGAATGACCTCTCAAATTTTAATGAAAAATGATATGCATAAATCCTCAAATTAACTAATTAATTATAAATTGATGAATATTCATAATTTAAGTCTTTAAATTACTAATTATATATGTTTAAAATTAATTAATTTATTGATCAATTATTAAGACTGTATTGAAGAACTTGATATATCTTAATTATTCACATCGTTCTTTATGCTAATGGAATATTAGCCGCTTGTTAACATTGATCATTTGTATGGATTTATGTGAGGTAATTAGGTAAAGATTATTAATTAATTGAAGGAAATTTCTAATGTGGCTGGAATGATATATATATATATAATATATATATTAACACATATTAATCCATTTTAATTCTAGCACTTCCCCAACATTCACAGGACACTTATAAGTGATCACCTTAGTTGTTAATGACTTGATTAATGAGTTGTTAGTTTAATTTTCTATTTAATTAGTGAATAGTTAGTTTTTTGATTACCTATCATATATATGAGCCTGGTATTTAATTATGTACGATTAAAGCAAAATTAACACAATATATCATTGGTCTTTGTTTTCTAACTTGGTGGCATAGCTAGATTTAAATGGCCTAGGCGACTGGTCATCTATTTTATCACATCTCTGTTCTTCCAACCCTTCACTTCATGAAGTACTTGAGAAGAGAATATCAACCTTCCACTCCATCAAACACTTGAGAAGAGAAAATTAATAAATTAACACATCCAACACCTCAATGGAATGTATCTCAGTCAAGGAGTCTATAAGATCCACACGGTAGTAATTAGGTCTTGAAGATCCAATCTTGATCCTGAGACTGAATACTCGATAACTCGGGAACGCAAGGCCTCAGCACCAATAGAGCTAAAGTTAAGTACTGATCAGAACTAAACAAACGATCAGTGATGAACCTAGTTGAAGACTGAATTAGTCATCCCCAGCTATTACTCAAAGTTATTAATAGACATATATCATTAGAGTATTAGCTCAAAAGTTAACATGTGTGCGTGTATATATATCGCACATTAATGAACAAATCTTATAGTTATATATATATCCATGCAATATAGATATGGAAAAGAGCGGAGAAAGTTTCAAAAAAAGAGTGGGGAGAAATTGGAGAGCGCCAATGAGTTTCTATTCTATTGGATGTATTTTTTAGTTCATATTCTCCTAAAATGAAAAAGGGATAAATCTCTGATTATAAGTACATTGAAATATTATCGAAGCTAAGTGGAATTGAAGCTTAAGGCCTAATCGATGATCAGATTGCTAAATTGTATGTAGTATACTTGATTACGTATGGCAGCATGTTTAGGAATATATAATAAATTTTAGTTATAAGCGGAGTCGTCTTCTTCGTTACCTATTATATATATATATATAGGTGCTCATATAATATTGAGTAAAAATTATGTTAAATTATATAATTATATAAATATTTATTATTTAGTTTATTTTATCATGTTAACGCGTCGCATTTCTGTGTTGACTCTATGTCATATATCAATGACTTAATTCCTAGATAATAGAATGACAAACTCATAGGAAAGAATCAAACTTGTGATGTTCATATTATACTTCATATGCAAGAATTAAACTTGTAAAATTAAATTTAGAAGTACGTGTAGGAAATTAAATATCACAACTCAGTTATTTTTCTATTTAAATAATTAAAATTAAATGTAATTAGGGTATAACTTAATGGTAAAAAAATAAACCTCCAGCATGCTGGGAAGTTCAGTAATGCTAGACAATTACTTGAAACTATTAGGACTCATTTAGTTGGAAGATTAATTTAAAATAAATATTTTATTTTATAAATTTAATTAAAATTTTATTTTAATATTAAAAATTTATATTATATGTGAAATTAAGTTAATTCTAATATTTGTATTTATATTGGATGTGAAATAAAATTACTTTTTATAATTAAAATTTATGTTGAGTTAAAAAAAACTAATTAAACCAAACGAAGCTGTGAACATCTCCCTCTATTATTTAAAAGTAATATGGAATTCTAATATGTGATTAATAAATTGATTAATCATAATTTATAGCATCAATTTCTGGTCAACTAATTCAATAAATTAAGTAATTATTCAGTGAATTAAATTTTGAATCATAACTAATCAATTTATTTGTAAATTATTGAAAATATAATGAAGAACTCCTAAAATTTTAACCGATGTGCGTCACAACCTCATATTGTGTTCTAGACCGAATAATTAATTTCAACTCGAGTTGAGAGAGCTGAGTCGACTTGAATATGAATTTTTTGATTTTTTTATCATAATTTTTTAAATTTTAATCATAGTTGATTTGACCAAAAAAAAATTTTATCTAAAATAAAATAAAAAATAATTGATCAAAGGAATCAGGGTGACTAGTGGATATGGGAAGTTAAATTTCTGTCAAGTGAGACAACCTCTTAATGATGAGTCAAATTGGAGGTCTAGTACTCAACTTTGAAGTATTTCACTTTTTAGTCAAATTTGATTCAAATTAATTATTAATTTGAAATTGAATGTCTTTACTTATAGGAAGAGAGAGAAAGATCTAGAGAGAGAGAGAGAGTATTAATGTAGAATATATATGTAATTTCTCTTTTCTTACATAATTTACAATAATTTGAGTTTCCATGAAAAAAAAATGATTATAATAATCACATAATATTTCACTTTATTAGAGAGTCTCTCTACATACCAATCCAATAATATCTCTGGCAAGGTTTCTTCATTAAATAGAAAACTACTCACCAAATTATATGTCTAAATTAAATAGAAAGACATTCATGCAATGATATATATGATATGTGATATGTTACAATTTAATATTACTGTAAAATATTGCTGTAGATATGATGTTGTTATTGGCCTCTACAATCTCAACATATGTTCTATGCTGACATGGAGATTGATGTACATATATCAGGAAATATTGCTGAGATAATTATGATTTTGTAAAAATTTTATTAAGGAGGTATTTGATTCAATGTTATTTTGGTGTTATGTTATGTAATTTAGATATCATAATATCTAGATGTCATCTTTTAATTAATAATTTTATAATCTAATAGAAAATTTTTTGTAGATCCAAACAATTATTATTTTTATTTTTTGAAATTCGGCCGTAGCCTATAATACTATAACAGTAAAAAAAGATACATCAGGTACAAAAAGTTAGATCCTCGTCAAGAATCGAACAAAAATCGAGTGGGAGGGACATGCCCCTACGCCACTCTAAATCATCTAAACAAGAAAAGGAAGCTACAAAATCTGCCGCTCTATTAGCGGCTCTGTATACATGAGATATCTTGTACGCCTTAAAGGCACAAAAAAGATTGGCGATCTGGGCCATGGTCTTGTCGGGAGGGTGTCCTCTGGCTGTCCGGTGAAGGTCCGCAATAGTAATGGCAGAGTCC
>KZ451969.1:1415587-1438590 GCA_002786265.1 Apostasia shenzhenica | reverse complement strand
TTTTTAGATAACATAACATAACATCAAGATAACAATTGAACCAAACGCCCCCTAAGTCAAATTGGATCCTTGATGGAGATGCTGAAAACCTTGAAATTGTTGAGTTGAACGATAGATTCAAATAAGATGTAATCAATTTTAACATGTAATTATGTGCGAATTAATATGAAGGAATGGATTTAGCTGCTGCATAGGCTTTGTCCAATATTATCGCACCAAGAAGTAGGTATATATATTGATTGGAAAGTGCAATTCATTTTAGATAAAAATAAATTGAAAGTACTGACTTTACAGTAGAAAAATGGATTGTTTATATGAGCTCCTAGCCTCCTACGTATTAGAACATTGCCTAGAAAGATAGTGAATGTAGTTGTGAATCGATGATCATCGGGTGAGCTAGGCTAATCGGTATCGTTAAAAGCATGCACATATATGATGTATAAGATAGGATTGAAAATGAAGTTAATTCTAGATCATGGAAAATGGTGCCTTAGAGATAGCAAAGAATACGTTGACAACAATTTAATGAACTTCAGAATTAGGAGCTAGGCACCAATTAATAGACATTTGAAATTATTTAGTTTCACATTTTATTGATTCTAATGTTGTTCCCTTTGCACGCTTAGCAAAAGAAAATGTTGTACTCACGTATATATGGTAAAGATTTGTAGAGATATTTTAATTTTATTACTATTCTATTAATCCTAGCATGCTAAGATTTGCATCTCTATACATATCACTCCGCTCCCAATATTTATTGTTAACCCGACTGTGTGAATTAACCATCAAAAGCCATGGAACTCAAGGGTGTGACACGCCTATATATTCTAGTAATGAAAATGAATGGAATGAGACTAGCTAACATGCATGTTTTGGTAGATGGGCCCAATCACTACAAAAGTGTGTTCTTCATAGAGTGCAGCTATGGGATTGGTAATTTAGTCATATATACATCAAACATTAATTTTGGCAACAATATTGAAAAAGGCTATGGACTTACTTGCTTTGAGATTAGTTAGCAGCATTCATGATATTTGATAATATATAGTGAATTCCTAATGAGTGAATACTATAGTAATGGCCTTGGGATTATCATTGCTACTAAAATATCATTAAAATATATAAGAACTTAGAGCTTGGAGAAAATGTGCATCAATAGAAAAATAGAATTGACTGTCTTCTACATAGTTAAACCTAGTATGAGGGGTCTATTTGTGGCCAGTAAAAAAATTTACATGGATTGATCACAAATTTAAAGTCGATATAATTGTGGATGCGTGAAACCAAAGTGGTTGCTTTATATATTATATATATTAATTATACTATTCCCAAAGTAAGTTTGGCAAAGACTCCATTTAATTGAGCTAATGGAAAATTAATAGAATGAAATAATCTAAACTGCTATGAAATTGATTAATGGACAATAGGTAATTGTGTAGCTGAGCCCAAATTATTGGTGAGCCTTTGGCACCATTCTAGGATCAATATTCTACACGATGCTAGATTGCCCACCACAATTCATAGACATGGTACAACGTATAAGAATCCTAGCTATGCACTATTTTGAAATAGAATGGCTATTGCGGTATGCAGGTAGGATCTTTCAATACCTGATTTGATGCAAGTAGGTTTTTAGTGTATATGGATGGAGGTAAGCAAAGACGTAGCATAAAAGATGGCCGTATATGATATTAGATAGGCTTACCCATTGCATTATGCTGAACACATGTCCATGCTAGCTAGAAGATAATTCCTTAGAGTAGGATGTAAATACTTTAAAGCTATCCACTCTTTTGGATGTGCTTGTCACTAGAGGTGTTACTAGAGTTTCTTTCATTATATATGAAATATGAGTAAAAAGTACCGGTGAGTACAGGAAAAAAGGAAGAGTGTCATAGGAACAGATGATGAGGATCAAAGAGGTGGCAGTACTTCCAGTAGAAAAGAGATAGATGTAGTGAATAAATAATATAATATGAAAAATCTAAGACAATAAAGTTTTTATATATTAAATATAATAACAGTATATTCTATGCATTTAAATATATAAGCTCTAGTAGAGAAGGTAATAAAGAAGTAGACAATAAGAAATATTATTTTAAATTCTTTGCTTTCATGCATGCGTAATATTTTCATGATGTTGAAGATCGATAAAGAGATAACAAAGATAAATTCATATTATTTTCATTATCTCAAATCCAAGCATTTATGCATGCAGAATCATTTACTAGTAAGCAAAGTTTGGTGTTTTGTCAACATCTCCAAACGAGACTCATGAGGCAGGCGAAAAGAGAAAAAACTGTATTTTTTTCATTAAATATTAGTTATTTTATGTCAATTTTAAAAATAAAAATGATTCATATTGGAGATAAGCACAAAAGTACATTGACATGTTAATTGTTCTGAGAGAACTAATTGAAGGATAATGGCTACGTCTGTTTTGGAGAAAAACTGCTGGTATCGGACATGATAATTAATGCGTGTCCAATCAAGAGAGAGAGAGAGAGTAATGGCCGCAGAGGCAAATAAAGATTTTGCGCATTTTCGTTGCACGACAACAAGTAAAAGAAGGCAAAGCCATCGCGATACCAACCCAAGTCTCGTAACATTTGATATCAGACATTGAAACAGAGTATGTCCGCAAGACTACTCTATCTCTCTGTCAGACCCAAAGTGTCGCCTTGTGTCGGTGTCGGCCCAGCAGAGTGCTTTCACCGTTAGTGTTCTTTTCCGATCTCTACGCATTTCACCGCTCCACCGGAAATTCCCTCTGCCCCTACCGTACTCCAGCTGAGAAAGTTAGAATTATATATATTAATTAATATCAAGGGTAGCTAGGGTGAGACATTTATATTATAATATATATATATGTAATGAGATTAAATATGTAGTTTTGCAGGATGCAGGCGGGCTCCTTCTGAATCTAAGGGTGCCTGCAGGATCTCATGGGCATCATGAGGAGTAACCCTTCGTCGTGGATTCGAGAGCAAGAAGGAATAGTAGTAGCAGTGTGGAGCAGCAACAACTTCAACAATTTTTGTCGTCGCTGGTGCATGGCAAGTGACGTCGACAGCAGTAGCGGAAGATGATCACTGCATGTGGGGCTCTGTGCATCGATCGTCTCTTGATGTCTTTGGCTTGACGTGAAGCGAGCCAGCGTGAGACGAGGATCCCGTCGGCAGATAACACAGCTATCATACCGTTGATAAGGAGAGAAGCAAAATTCCTCTTTTCTTATAATATATATCTTGCTAGTTTATAGATTAAGTCATTCAAACGAGGTGATCATCTTACATTTTAGCTTTAGATTTTCATGTTGGAGTTGATTTTGATTCGAGTTGAGTTACAATTATTGAGTTTGTGTAAAATTAGAGTATGTTTGAGCCAGAACAATGGACTTTGTGCATGCAGTAGCAAAATGCATTACAGGAGTAGATACCGTATATATTAATTATCTCAAATTCATATTACATAAATAACATATAATATTTAAAAAATCATAAGTTTAATCACAAATATAGAGTAGAATTCTAGTTTTGTTTCATGAATCTCATTTTGAGTATGCAAATTTTGATCGAGTAATATATGAAAAAAATTGAGTCGAGTTTAATGACCGTGCTAAGCTCCAGTGAGCAAAACTTACAGCACTATTCCAAGGTTAAAAAATAATTATGAGGATGGTCTCTACGTAAGCAGAAATTAATCCAATAATATTTTATGGGGTATCTCGTAAGAAATTAATTATATATCTAAAAATATAGAGAAACCTGAGTAGTTGGTTAAATATTATATGACATGTTATGATTATGATTATATAAATATATGTTTCCATGAGTGCCAGTTTAAAATTGTTCATGCATGCCATGGTAAATTTTGCTGATTAATTTAGTATTTCTTGCTGGTTTAAATTAAGGAATTACTTGCCTTTCTAATTAATAGTTAATTAGTCTATCAGTTTAACTATATTTATGAAATTAATTAGTTTCTTAACTAAATAATGAGGGATGCTTGTCACATATACAAGCATCAAGCGTTCAAGCATTAATTTGTTATATCAGTGTAATATAGATATTTTATATCTATAAATCATTCTTTTAAATGATAATTTTATAAATGTTTACAAAATTATCTACACATATCATCAAATAAATTATTTATTTTTAGATAATATAATATCAAATATAATATAGAACTAAACACTTCTTAAATGTGATTAATTAGTGGATTAATACAATAATTAAAATATTTCATTCAAATCAAATTTGCACCTCATTATTAGTGGGATGGGCAAAGTACTATATCCCACTCGATTAGGGGGTGAAGAGAGGAGGTAATTAGAGCTTGGTGGTAGGGCTCGCATTCGAAGTCAATTAATTTCGATTGAGTCTGCCTTAATTGAAATTAAAATTAGTCATATTTCAAGTTAATTTTTGAAATTGGATTGAACTTAATTGATAGTTGTAATATAAATATGCATTAAAATTAATTTTTATATTAAAATATATTTATTATAATATATAATATATATATAATTTAATTCATCTAAATAGATCATCATCACTAATTTGTTAGGCTAATAAAATAAATATAATTATTAATAAAATTGTTTAATATATTTGATTATATGTATACCGAGTTCATTATGACTTGAACTAACTTCAAATGACATGAAAATAGATCAGATAATTTAATTTGAATGAAATACAATAAGGCCGATTCTCGAGCTAAATTTCCAGCAACGAGGCCACTAGCTGAAGGAAAGAGAATTAAAGGGATGTAGAGGTGAATGATAGAAAGAAGAAGAAAAAATTTTCTCTTCAAGTGCTCCTTTCAATTATCATTGCTGAGTGGTTGCCCTAGAGAAATGAAGAAGGGGAGGAGAAGAAAGACCAAGAAATTAACATGTATAAAAGAATGATGAAGATTTTTACCCTATAGAGAAGTGCTCATCCGGAGATAATAGGAACGCAAATTTGATTGATTTTTTTCCCGTCACTTCTGCTGTAGGAGTGGCATGAGTGTAGAGCTTGTAGCCAGTCGCTAGTAGGAGGTTGCCACAGTGATCCCGCACAACCCCCCCGCGCCGAATTTTTAGATAACATTTATTATTTTTAGATAACATAACATAACATCAAGATAACATTGAACCAAACGCCCCCTAAGTCAAATTGGATCCTTGATGGAGATGCTGGAAACCTTGAATTGTTGAGTTATGATAGATTCAAATAAGATGTAAATCAGTTTTAACATGTAATTATGTGCGAATATGAAGGAATGGATTAGCTGCTGCATAGGCTTTGTCCAATATTATAGCACCAAGGAGTAGGTATAATATTGATTGGAAGTGCAATTCAATATTGAGATAAAAATAAATTGAAAGTACTGACTTTACAGTAGAAAAATGGATTGTTTATATGAGCTCCTAGCCTCCTACATATTAGAAACATTGCCTAGAAAGATAGTGAATCTAGTTGTGCATCGATGATCATCAGGTGAGCTAGGCTAACGGTATCGTTAAAAGCATGCATATATACGATGTATAAGATAGGATTGAAAATGAAGTTAATTCTACATCATGGAAAATGGTGCCTTAGAGATAGCAAAGAATACGTTGACAACAATCTAATGAACTTCAGAAGGAGCTAGGCACAATTAATAGACATTTGAATTATTTAGTTCACATTTTATTGATTCTAATGTTGTTCCCTTTGCTTAGCAAAAGAAAATGTTGTACTCACTATATATGGTAAAGATTTGTAGAGATATTTTAATTTTATTACTATTCTATTAATCCTAGCATGCTAAGATTTGCATCTCTATCAATATCACTCCGCTCCCAATATTTATTGTTAACCCGAGTGTGTGAATTAGCCATCAAAAGCCATGGAACTCAAGGGTGTGACACGCCTATATATTCTAGTAGATGAAATGAATGGAATGAGACTAGCTAACATGCATGTTTTGGTAGATGAAGGCCCAATCACTACAAAAGTGTTCTTCATAGAGTGCAGCTATGGGCAGGATTGGTAATTTACATCAAACATTAATTTTGGCACAATATTGAAAAAGGCTATGGACTTACTTGCTTTGAGATAGTAGTAGCATTCATGATATTGATAATATATAGTGAATTCCTAATGAGTGAATACTATAGTAATGGCCTTGGGATTATCACTTGCTACTAAAATATCATTAAAATATATAAGAACTTAGAGCTTGGAGAAAAATGTGCATCAATAGAATAAAGAATTGACTGTCTTCTACATAGTTAAACCTAGTATGAAGGGTCTATTTGTGGCCAGTAAAAAATTTACATGGATTGATCACAAATTTAAAGTCGATATAATTGTGGATGCGTGAAACCAAGTGGTTGCTTTATATATATATATATATATATTTATATACTATTCCCAAAGTAAGTTTGGCAAAGACTCCATTTAATTGAGCTAATGGAAATTAATAGAATGAAATAATCTAACTGCTATGAAATTGATTAATGGACAATAGGTAATTGTGTAGCTGAGCCCAAATTATTGGTGAGCCTTTGGCACCATTCTATGGATCAATATTCTACACGATGCTAGAATTTATGTGCTCACTAGTTATTGCCCACCACATTCATAGACATGGTACAACGTATAAGATCCTAGCTATGCACTATTTTGAAATAGAATGGCTATTGCGGTATGCCAGGTAGGATCTTTCAATACCTGATTGATGCAAGTAGGTTTTAGTATATATGGATGGAGGTAAGCAAAGACGTAGCATGAAGATGGCCGTATATGATATTAGATAGGCTTACCCATTGCATATGCTGAAACATGTCCATGCTAGCTAGAAGATAATTCCTTAGAAGTGGCGATGTAAATACTTTAAAGCTATCCACTCTTTTGGATGTGCTTGTCACTAGAGGTGTTACTAGAGTTTCTTCATTATATATGATGAGATATAATAGTACCGGTGAGTACAGAGAAAAAGGAAGAGTGTCATAGGAACAGATGATGAGAATCAAAGAGGTGGCAGTACTTCCAGTAGAAAAGAATAGATGTAGTGATAAATAATATAATATGAAAAATCTAAGACAATAAAGTTTTTATATATTAAATATAATAACAGTATATTCTATGCATTTAAATATATAAGCTCTAGTAGAGAAGGTAATAAAGAAGTAGACAATAAGAAATATTATTTATAATTCTTTGCTTTCATGCATGCGTAATATTTTCATGACGTTGAAGATCGATAAAGAGATAACAAAGATAATTCATATTATTTCATTACTTCAATCCAAGCATTTATGCATGCAGAATCATTTACTAGTAAGCAAAGTTTGGTGTTGTCAACATCTCCAACGAGATCATGAGGCCAGGCGCAAAAGAGAAAAAACTGTATTTTTTTTCATAAAATATAGTTATTTTATGTCAATTTTAAAAATAAAAATGATTCATATTGGAAGATAAGCACAAAAGTACATTGACATGTTAATTGTTCTGAGAAGAACTAATTGAAGGATAATGCGTACGTCTGTTTGGAGAAAAACTGCTGGTATCGGACATGATAATTAATGCGTGTCAATCAAGAGAGAGAGAGAGAGTAATGGCCGGAGAAAGTAGAATTATATATTAATTAATATCAAGGGTAGCTAGGGTGAGACATTATATTATAATAATATAATATGTAATGAGATTAAATATGTAGTTTTGCAGGATGCAGGCGCGCGGGCTCCTTCTGAATCTAAGGGTGCCTGCAGGATCTCATGGCATCATGAGGAGTAACCCTTCGTCGTGGATTCGAGAGCAAGAAGGAATAGTAGTAGCAGTGTTGGAGCAGCAACAACTTCAACAATTTTTGTCGTCGCTGGTGCATGGCCAAGTGACGTCGACAGCAGTAGCGGGAAGGTGATCACTGCATGTGGGGGCTGTGCATCGATCGGCTCTTGATGTCTTAATTTGCTTGACGTGAAGGAGCCAGCGTGACGAGGATCCCGTCGGCAGATAACACAGCTATCATACCGTGATAAGGAGAGAAGCAAAATTCTCTTTTCTTATATATATATCTTGCTAGCTAGTTTATAGATTAAGTCATTCAAACGAGGTGATCATCTTACATTTTAGCTTTAGATTTTCATGTTGGAGTTGATTTTGATTCGAGTTGAGTTACAATTATTTGAGTTTGTGTAAAATTTAGAGTATGTTTGAGCAGAACAATGGACTTTGTGCATGCAGTAGGCAAAATGCATTACAGGAGTAGATACCGTATATATTAATTATCTCAAATTCATATTACATAAGTAACATATAATATTTAAAAATCATAAGTTTAATCACAAATATAGAGTAGAATTCTAGTTTTGTTTCATGAATCTCATTTTGAGTATGCAAATTTTGATCGAGTATATGAAAAAATTGAGTCGAGTTTAATGAACCGTGCTAAGCTCCGGTGAGCAAAACTTACAGCACTATTCCAAGGTTAAAAAATAATTATGAGGATGGTCTCTACGTAAGCAGAAATCCAATAATATTTTATGGGGTATCTCGTAAGAATTAAATTATATATCTAAAAATATAGAGAAACCTGAGTAGTTGGTATAATATTATATGACATGTTATGATTATGATTATATAATATATGTTCTCATGAGTGCCAGTTTAAAATTTGTTCATGCATGCATGGTAAATTTGCTGATTAATTTAGTATTTCTTGCTGGTTTAAATTAAGGAATTACTTGCCTTTCTAATTAATTAGTTAATTAGTCTATCAGTTTAACTATATTTATGAAATTAATTAGTTATCTTAAATAAATAATGAGGGATGCTTGTCACATATACAAGCATCAAGCGTTCAAGCATTAATTTGTTATATCATATAATATAGATATTTTGATATCTATAAATCATCTTTTAAATGATAATTTTATAAATGTTTACAAAATTATCTACACATATCATCAAATAAATTATTTATTTTTAGATAATATAATATCAAAATAATATAGAACTAAACACTTCTTAAATGTGATTAATTAGTGGATTAATACAATAATTAAATATTTCATCAATCAAATTTGCACCTCATTATTAGTGGGATGGGCAAAGTACTATATCCCACTCGATTAGGGGGTGAAAGAGAGGAGGTAATTAGAGCTTGGTGTTAGGGCTCGCATTCGAAGTCAATTAATTTCGATTGAGTCTGCCTTAATTTGAAATTAAAATTAGTCATATTTCAAGTTAATTTTTGAATTGGATTGAACTTAATTGATAGTTGTATATAAATATGCATTAAATTAATTTTTATATTAAAATATATTATTATAAATATATATATATATATATATATATATATAATTTAATTCATCTAAATAGATCATCATCACTAATTTGTTAGGCATAAAATAATATAATTATATAATAAAATTGTTTAATATATTTGATTATATGTATACCGAGTTCATTATGACTTGAACTAACTTCAAATGACATGAAAATAGATCAGATAATTTAATTTGAATGAAATACAATAAGGCCGATTCGAGCTAAATTTCCAGCAACGAGGCCACTAGCTGAAGGAAAGAGAATTAAAGGGATGTAGAGGTGATATGATAGAGAAGAAGAAGAAAAAATTTTCTCTTCAATGTCCTTTCAATTATCATTGCTGAGTGGTTGCCCTAGAGGAAATGAAGAAGGGGAGGAGAAGAAAGACCAAGAAATTAACATGATAAAAGAATGATGAAGATTTTTACCCTATAGAGAAGTGCTCATCCGAGATAATTAGGAACGCAAATTTGATTGATTTTTTCTTGTTAGAGTTAATTAAGGTTCATGGTGTTATTAATTTAATTGTTTGTTTATACTAATTGTTGACTTAAAATTTCAATAACAAATCAAATGATGATAAAATGACAGTATAAAAGAAATGAATCATAGACCTTCGTGGCTAGCTTAAATCTATTAAGTATATATATATATATATATATATATATATGTTTGAGTACAATGAAGAAAAAATTACAACACAAAAGGGTAAGAAAATATATTTACAAGAAGCTGTCTTCTGTGCGCTCTATTGAAGTAGAGGATGATGTCGAGTCTTGGGACCTTCTCGTTGTTGTCGGTGGCAAAGCAATTTCGGTGGACGAGGGTGATTAAAATATTGTTATCAAGTATTTTACAATGCATTATTTATAAGTTAAATTACAATACATTATTCATAAGTTAAATTTAAAGAGTAATTTGGTAATTATTTTTATCCTTAATAATTAGCACCAGCTTTTTATTACAATGTGAGAAAAAAGTGACAGTTGCTGAGCATGATCGATGACTTTTTCTCCTTAGAAGATAATGTTTATTAGTAAATTAGAAATTATATATATGTGCTCGTCTATTATTACGGATTTGATTGATCATAAGTTCGTGAACCCCTCAAAACACGTGAATGATTTTGGCTGAAGGATGATATTCTAGATCGACAAAAATAACACCAGAAAATCTAATGAAAAAAATATTCATTAATTGGCTCTCTATCTTGGTACACTGTGATTTAGATTTAGAGAAGATGATCTACTTGCCTCAAAAAATCTTTTATGGTGTTGCATCATCGATTATTCCATGCATTTATTATAGAAATTAAGTAGACGAACCAATATAATCAACCCTATAATTAACGTGTTCCTTATATTATATTTGCTGATAACCATGTAAAAAAATGCTAAAATATTACAAAACTTTTGACTAATTATGACACAAAATAGTACAATACAGTTAATTAATACATAATAGTTAAAAATGATTTTATTTAATTTTCAAAAAAATAATTTTATTTAAAAATTTAAGATATTTACATAAATATTATACAAATTTTATCATATTATATATTTATCATCCACATCATCTTCAAAACAATAATCACTTCAATATAAATTTAATGAAAATGTGTGTGCTGTACATGAAATATACTATAAAAAGAGTTATTATTTATTTTATTTTATCTAAAATATAAATATGAAAAATTATGTTTTTAACATATAATATATATAATACTTTCATGCTTGTGTTGTGTTGATTATGTAAAGGCTGCTGAATTACGTACTTTTGACAACTATGAGAATGGAATTAATTTTTTTTTAGCCTATGAATCTCTTATTATTTAATTTTTCCTAAAGTTGCTCCACTTTTCATGCCTGATTAAACTCACATAGAATGCAACATTTTTCCCTTTTTTTTTCCCAATATAACATCAGCTTAAACGTAATTATTATTTCAATTAAAATATCTCAATATAACTTTAATCATAAACATAAGTTCACTTGAAATTAATAAGGTAGATTCTAGAAATATCTAGCCCAGTTTTATTTTAGATTATCCACATTGCCATTAAAAAAACTATTATCCACATGAGAATCAAACAAAAAATTATTCACATGTTTTCATCAAAAAAAATAAACTATTAAGACTAAAAAAAGGATTATTATCTACATGATAATTAGATGAGAGCACAATCCTTAAGAAAATATTATTTTATACAAACTGGCCATAGTTTTGGAGTGTATATAATATATCTTTATATATATTACTTTTAATGAAAATAAGTTATGTTGGTGAACACCCCAAATAAAATTATTTTGGGGAATTATGTTTCTATATTTATTAAAATTTTATATCAAATTCTCATAAATTTGAAAACTTTTAAAAAATTTTAATTACAAATCATATTCTATGCACTTGGATCACTCTATATAATTATTTTTAATCAGGATAGAATATTATATTTATATATTATTGTTAGACTCTAACGAAGAATACTCTAATTTTCGTGATAGAAGTGAACTTGAATCAGATAAAAATCATCTACTTTAATTTTCTTTGGTTTTAAATCAGCATAATTCAAATTAAAATATATTTAATATATTATTGATTTAGATCAATGATTAAATTTTTCAACGATTAAATTAAATGTAAAAGTTAGGCAACTTATATTATTGGTTGAACCAAATTAAATATGTATAATATAATTTATAGTTTAAATATTTTATAGGTGTTATAATTTTTAAAAGTTAAAGATAACATTAATAATATTTATTAAATATAATATTGTATATAAAATTTTTTGACAATTTTTCTCATAAATACTCAATTTATAATAACATGTGAATGATCTGGCTTGCAATGTAGCTTTCTAAATAATTGATCAATTTGTATTATTGAAAACGTATTGCTTTGTTAGAATCTCTCATTATCAGCACAGTATAATATGATATATTTTATTTTTGTGCATATAAATATTTAATAAAATGAAAATGCTGACCCATTATTTTTATTATTTTTATTATTAATATTTGATGGAAGGCCTATTATATCTTGATGTGCTGCACTTTTGTATTTATTAGGTGCGTTATAGCATGAAAATTGGAGGATTGATAAATTTATTAGAGGGATATTGGACATATTAAATGTACGGAAAATAACATATTAATTCAGTTATTTTCATTCAATTAAAAGCTCAGTAGAGATTTCTTAATTCACATAAAATATATGAAACTAATCCTTGAAATGGGTCTTGACGTAAATTAAGATTTATGCAAATATATATTTAATAAGAAGTCAAGATTGAGCATGAAAATGGGGCCATAAAACACATCCATTATCTGAAAACCATATATTTCTCATAATTAAAAGTCATATATATCATAAATGGTCACATATATTTGTCCTTTTGTTTTGTTTAATTTTAGATTAATAATTTGTTGAAATAGAAAGTTTTAGTTTTATTTCCAACTTATATTTAAACCCTAAAATGAAATATCATAAGTTAAAATTTGATTTTTTTTTTAGAAATGTTTAAACTTAAATGAGCTTATTAATACAGTTTATATATTTCCCTAAGCTGTTGAGCCAGCTGGTAGTATTCCACATTTATCTTGAGGCATAAAATTATATATATATATATATTATTAGTAATAAGTAGTTAAATAATTATTATTAGCAAAAAAAATATTTAAAAATCTTGTAAAAAGTTTAAATACATTATTTTTGAAAGATTTGAAAATTAAGAAGTTTAATTTATTATTAAAAAAGAATTAAAAAATATGTAAGCAAATCTCTCATTCATCTTTTATAATTAAAAATTTGCCCATCATTAACTTGTACTATATTTAAGCTAATACATGTGCCTTAGTTAATTTAATAACATTTACTGCTTGTTTGTCTATTTAAAATTAATCTAATTTAATTTTAAATAAATATATCACATCACATAGTTAATTTATTTCACATCTTACACATATATTAAATAATAAATAATTTATATTTCATCCCTCATATATTCTAATATAATAATTAATTTTATTTTATATTATTCACAATTTTTAATAAAAATATATTTTTATTCAAATTTAATTAAAAATTAAATTTTGCAAACAAACGGGCATGTAATTGGAATATTTCAACTTAAGATGTTTTTTTTGGTAATTGAATTGAATGGGGATGAAAAAAATATTGATTGAATCAAATTCAACTCTACTTGATAAGTTGATATTAAAACCTTTAATTTTATATTGATGTTTTTTTATAATAATTTTATGTTGATGTTTTTTTATAATAATTTTATATTGATGTTAGCTTGAACATAATATATATATATATATATATATATATATATTGAACATAAAGACATGCCAGCATAGATTTGTCGCTGAAACTTGACATATGCCTCACGAGACAATGTCAACCTACATAAGCTGAAATTTAGAAAAGAATTAATTACTAAAAGTCTATTTTAATTAACTCATAATTAATGTTTGATTTATAATTTTTAAAAATTTATTAAAATTTTTTATTTTAAAATTATTACAACATTAAAATTCTTGTAAATTATAATTATTACACAACAGTTTTTTACTGACAATTTCTATTCGTATTTAGAGAATATTATTCTATTTAAATTTTTTAAAAAATTTAATTTTATTTCTCTTTTCTCACTCTTCGCTCTCTCCCCCCACTCTCTTCCAACGAGGTGCTGGTGGCAAAGCAACAATGACATTAATGTCAAAATATTGTAAATATAGATATAATTATTTGATTTTTTGTGAAAATTAAATATTAATATTATGTCCTTTCATTGCGATATGTAATTATATCATTTAAAATTTCTATGACAGCATGAATATTTTCTATTATATTTATATTTTGTGTATTTAAAATGATGATACTGCTAAAAATATATTTTATTATAAAATTTGCGGATAACATAAAATTATAATATTAGATGGAGGGTACTAAGGCGCTCAATACAAATCTTAAAGCATATAATGTCAATTTCAACAAAAACTGATGAAATCTGGAGAAATATAAAGAAAAAAGCTTATAAATAAATTAATTTTATTAAGAGGTCTTATATGAAAAATATTAGCACTGTTAATATAAAAAGAGAAGAGAAAAATAGAGATATTATTATAATATATCGAGGGCTTGCCGGAGAGCTCGACAATTGTAAGGTAGAGGGCACAGAAAAAATTATTACATCCGAATGGAATACTATTTAGATGCAAATTAGAGGCCGACACACGACGGTTTTTGATTGGCATCTGAATGGTCCTCCATCTGGATATAATAATTTCTCTTGGCACAGAGCCGCTTGAAGATTTTTGCTGAACATCAATGGCAGCCATCAATTGAGGTTTTTTTTTTCGTTCCACTTTTAATTAATTTTTATATCAACAGGCTGCGACGCGGAGTCGACGAGGTGGAAAATATAAAAAATTTTAAAAAAATGTTAAAAAAAAAATTAAAAATTCATAAAATTTTGTGGAATTTTTTTTTAATGTAATATTGAATAAATTATAGGACCTTTCACCGTGTTTTTAAAAATCATATAGTTTGAATATAGGGATTTTTAGTAATTAATAAAAAAAAAACATTTCACTTTAAAAAAATGTAAAATGATTTGAAATTCTTTAAAATCGACTCATAGAGAGATAAGGATATTATGAAAAATAATAAAAAACAGACCACTGAACTTGAGCTGGACCGGCTACATTAACCGGGTTGGATCAGTTCCACTAATAAGGCTGTTACCGATCCGATTTTGAGGCGAGCTAATACCGATTTTAAATCGAATTAATTATATTTAGATCGATTTGAGCTCGGTTGGGTTCGACTTCGAGCCACTTTGAGTCGGTTCCAATCGACTTCGAGCCGATTAAGACTCATTTTCGAGCCAGCTCGAAAATGAATCAAATCTCAATTTTTTTTTAAGCCTCTCAAGCCGGGTAAGCTCGACTCGATCTGACTCAAAATCAGCTCGATATAATATATATATATTGTATTTAATATATATTATATACATATATTATGTATACGGGTTATAATATTAACTATATTTTAATTCGAGCAAATTTCGAGCTGGATCGAGCCGAGCCTATCCTGGCTCAAAATCGGCTCGAAATTATTACCGAGCCAAACTTTTGACTCGTTAGTCAGCACATTTAGATCAACTCGATTTCGATTCGATCTAAAATCGATTCGATTGTCGATCGATTTTCGATCATCAATCCATATTAACACCCTTACCCACTAAATGGATTAAAACATAAAAATTTAGAAAATTTAAAATCCTAAAGAATAATAATTGAAAATAAAAATAAAAATAGTAATAGTCATCGGTGTTAGGCTGGCAATTTTATTAAAAAAATTAAATGAAAATTAAAATTCAATCACATTTTATTTAATTGAAAATCATTTCGACTTTCTATTTACAAGAATAAAAATAAATTCAATTTATAATTAACTTAATAAGTATATAGATATTTATATTTAAAATTTATAAATTATAATATAAAAATATTTATTTGTAAATGTATTATAATAATTTATATGGAAGAGATGATCGTAGATATAAACATACACAAATAAACGCATAGAATTTAAAATTTAATTTATATTATTATATTTTAATATATCAAATATATATAATGAATATTTTTATAGAAAAATACGATGCAATTTAACTAAAAAATTAACTTAAAATTAAACAAATTTAACATGTTTGAATCGAATTTAACTCAAAATTGAAGCTCCACTTCCCCGAAATCGACTCAAAAACACCCCTTAAACTTAGAACGACTCAGGGTTGTAGCATCCGGGTTGGGCCAAATCAATCCCAAGCTAGTTCTTTATTTTTTATATTTTATTTTTGGACTTGTATAATTTTTTTCACACCGTTGAAAATTGTGACGACAGTGCGTTTCAAATTTGAAACTTCTATTATTCGAGTAAGTTACTTTCTCACTGAACTAGAAGTCTCGACTAAAACTAGAATCCATAGAACCGACCTAAAACCACTCCCATATGATCCAATAAGCAGCCTGAAGTAGAACTTATGCCCAAAACCTAAAAAAATAAAATCTAATTATTTTATATATTTAATTACTAAATTTTTAATATTATATATTGATAAAAAATTATATAAAATTATAAATTTATCATACGTATGCAATAATTTAATTTATAGTGCGAGCTATACTTTAAAATTTAAATTTTCATATAATTTTTAAGATTAACATAAAATATTAAAAATTTAAGTATTATATATGTAAAATAATTAAATTTCACTTATCTATGAAATTAACTTTTATAAAATAAGATATTATATTGCGGTACAAGTTGGTTTAACAAAATAAATTATGGAGAGACAAAAGTGCTTATAATATAATATATAACGTTAATTAGACTTCATTATCTTTAACATAAAATATTTGTTTAAGGCTTTGAGTTGTAAAATATATATTGTCATACCCTAATTTTAAAGACTAATATTTTATAAAATAAGGGGAGACTTAAAGTTAGAATTGCAGAACAGATTATAAGAAAAAAGCATTTTTATTCATCTCATAACAGGGTTACATAAGTTCGAACATTAAGCATGTCACATAGAGTAACTTTAGATTAGAAAACTGAAAGGTAAAACAAGAATAAGGGTAAATATTAGTGGGACCATACGGGATATAGGAAAATATCTTTCCTTAGATTTTGCAGTCTTCACCTGGCAACAGATTATTTACCTGAAAAGTAACAGTCAGTCACGAAGACTGAGCAAACGACCTCCATCTTACCATAGGCCAGGTGATGTCTTATAGCTCAATTTAACAACGGATCAGAATATCAAATTAACTTGTAATATCAACTTGTTACCTTACAATATTATGTTTCATACTATGCATATATATTAATATGTATAAATCTTATATTGATAAAAAATCAGAATCTACAGATATATGTTACTGGTGTGACAATAGAAGTAGCAGATACGTCACCAATGTGATAATAGATTTATCAGATACATCACTAGTGTGACATCAGTATAACAGGATGCAGGTACGTCCCATACACGACGTCACACATCCAGAAGGTGGTTCGTCAACCACCGGGATCCCAGCGCATCATAATATCATATACCTCAGGATACATGAATTCAATGTAAACCAGTATAATATCTCAGCATATAGCCCAACAGAATATCGGCATAAAGCTAAGCAGAATATGTAGAATATAGCTCACAGAATATAATTGATATTATTTTATAAATTAGTTATTTTAATTTAATAATTACGATGTCCTAAGTTCAGTGAAAATCGCTTACCTGGATGAGAGACAGTATTAGTTTGCTGGTGGATGACGTGTTCCTTAATTAAGTTCAATATGAATAATCAATATTGTGTTTAATAGTTTAAAATATTGACTTTAGTTATATAGGCTAAATAGATCAGATAAGCCAAGTGGATTAAAATTGGTCAAAGCAGTTCAAATGGGTAAGCCCAGGTTAACTTTCAGTCAAATTGAGTTAGTTCAGGTTAATGGGTCAAATGAGTCAAATGGGTCAACCGAGTTGACTCGGGTCGAACGGGCTGAATCGGGTCAAACGGGTTGACTCAGGTCAAATGAGTTGACTCAGATATAACGGGTTAACTCAGATGTAATGGGTCGATACTCATCTTGGGTCAAATGTGTTAACACGGGGTTAATGGGTCGACACAGATTTATCGGGTTTGATACGGGTTAACTGGGTCAAACAAGTTAACTCCGGGTTTAATAGATCGACACAGATTTATCGAGTAAATCCAATTAAACTCAATTGAGTTAATAAGAAAAATCACCGAATGTAATTTAAATTTAGTAATAAGACCAGAATTCTTACCTAGCAGAGTCTCACCGCTGGAGGAGAGGCGCACCAAAATGGGTTAACAATGCAGTGGTTGTAGGGCTCTAGGGCCTATTTATAGGAAGAGGTGAATTTTTTAGGGCAGGACTGTTGGTGGGTGGTAGTTGGTGATTGGGGAGGTAAATTTAATAGGGCGGGAGCGTTGGTGGGTGGGAAGGTGGGAGAAAGGCAGATGAGAAGATTTCAATAAATATATATATATATATATATAATTTATTAAAATAATTATTTTAGAGTTCTCAGATAATAGATGTACTTATATTAAATTCAGAAAGTATATATATATATATACATATAAATATTAACAGGTATTTCTTAAGTGGGTTATTACATTCTTCCCTACTTAAGAAATTCAGTCCCCAAAATTTACCTGAATAGATGTGGCTTATCCTTCATTGATTCTTCCGTCTCACAGGTTGCCTCTTCCACCTGATGATTTTTCCGCAAAACTTTCACAATGGGAATAGTTCGCTTCCGAAGTATCTTCTCCTTTCGATCAAAAATTTTAACCGGCTTTTCCTCATAAGATAATCAGATTGTATGTTTGACAGTTCATATTTTAATACATGATTCAGATTAGCTAGGTACTTCTTTAATGATGAGATATGAAAAATATTATGAATTCCTGCTAGTTCTGGAGGTAATGCAAGCTCATATACTGACTTTCCAACCAGGCGGATGATTTCAAAGAGACTAATATACTTTGGTTTAAGCTTGCCTTTAACACCAAATCGATAAATGCCCTTCTTTGGAAATACCTTTAGAAATACATGCTCCCCAGACTCAAAGCAAATATCTCGTCTTCTTGTGTCAGATAGGCTTTTTGTCTACTCTAGGCTGCTCGAAGGCATTCTCGGAGTATTTTGATCTTTTATAAAGTGACTTCAATGATCTCGAGTCCTAACATTCTTCTTTCTCCAACTTTATTCCAATACAAAGGTGATCGACATTTTCTGCCATATAAAGCTTCATACGGAGTCATCCTGATGCTTGCATGATAGCTATTATTATATGAAAATTCAACTAGAGGTAGATATTTTATCCAAATTTCTCCAAAGTCCATGGCACATGCTCTTAGCATATCCTCAAGGGTTTGAATCGTTCTTTCTGATTGTCCATCCGTTTCTGGGTGATATGTTGTACTGAAATTAAGTTTCGTTCTCATGACTTCTTGAAGACTAGCCACAATCTTGAGGCAAAATGTGGGTCTCTATCTGACATAATAGATGTAAGTACCCCATGAAGTCGCATTATTTTATCAATATATAATTTAGCCAAGTGTTCAAGAGAATGATTCATTTTGATTAGTAGAAAATGGGCAGACTTTGTTAACCGGTCTACGATTACCCAGACAGCATCAAATTCTTTAGATTTTGATAACTCACAAACAAAATCCATAGTGATATGCTCCCATTTTCAAGTAGGAATCTCTAGAGGTTGAAGCAATCCTCTTGGTCTTTGATGTTCTATTTTAACTCTTTGGCAAACTAAACAACGACTTACGAATTCAGCAATACCATTTTTTATTTCTGGCCACCAGAATTGCTCTCGTAAGTCATGATACATTTTAGTCCGTCTATGATATTTTGAATATCCTGCACTATACGCTTCACTAAGAATTTTCTTTTTAAGATCTCGGGAGTTAGGAACATAGATTCTATTCCGAAATCGAAGAATACCGTTAGATCTTATCATAAATTTTGGATTACCTTCTTTCGTTACGCTTTGAGCTATCTCAGCAATCTCCGAATCTTCTTGTTGGGCTATTTTGATCTTTTCATATAGATTTGGTTGTATATAAATATGAGTCACCATTCCTTTATCATCACTTATTCGAGTCTCTAACTATAGTTGCTCTATTTCTTTAATAAGTGCCTCCTGATCAGTAAGTGTATTATTTGTAGATTTTTGACTGAGTGCATCCGCAACTATATTAGCTTTTTCCGGATGATATTGAATATCTACATTATAATTTTTTAATAACTCCAACCATCTTCGTTGTCTTATATTTAATTCCTTCCGAGTAAAAATATATTTTAGGTTTTTGTGATCTGTGAATATTTCACATTTTACTCCATATAAATAATGCCTCCCGATTTTAAGTGCAAAAATAACTGCAGCCAATTCCAAATCATGCGTAGGATAATTGACTTCGTGGTTCTTTAATTGCCTAGAAGCGTAAGCTATAACTTTTCCACCTTACTTCAGCACACACCCTAATCCCTTCCGAGAGGCATCACTATAAACAACAAAGTTTTCGAACGTTGCTGATAGTTAAGACAGGGGTTGTAACAAGATGTCTTTTTAATTCTTAAAAACTTTCATCGCTGGCTTTTGACCACTCAAATCTTACAGTCTTCTTAGTTAATTGAGTGAGTGGTAGAGCGATCTTCGAAAATCCTTCCACGAATCTTCGGTAATATCCGGCTAGACCAAGAAAACTTCTTACTTCAGTTACAGTTGTAGGCTTTGGCCAATCAGTGATAGCCTCACTTTTGGATGGATCTACAGCTATACCAGATGAGCTAATTATATGCCCTAGAAATGCCACTTGTTGTAACCGAAATTCACATTTGCTCAGCTTGGCATATAATTTCTTATCCCTCAGTATATTCAAAGCAATTTTTAAATGTTTTTCATGCACTTCTTTGCTAGAAGAATATATAAGTATGTCATCGATAAACACAATAATAAATTTATTTAGCTAAGGTTGAAATATTCGATTCATAAGATCCATGAATACTACAGGAGCATTAGTTAATCCAAAAGGCATGACTACAAACTCATAATGACCATACCTTATTCGAAAGGCAGATTTTGAATTATCTTGTGCTCGAATGCATAGTTGATGATAGCCAGATCGTAAGTCAATTTTTTAAAATATCTTAGCATTCTTCAACTGATTAAAAAGATCGTCTATTATAAGCAATTGGTATTTATTTTTGATAGTAATTTTATTCAGCTCCCGATAATCGATACATAATCTTAAAGATCCATCTTTATTCTTGGAAATAATAGAGGAGCACCCCAAGGAGACACACTAGGTCTAATAAATTCTAGATTCACTCTTTGGTGTCAATTCAATGTAAGTTAAATAAGCTTCACATCCTTTGCTTAACAACTTTTGATATTTTGCAAAAGATATAATAAATAAGACATCTTTCTTTCCTTCGAAAAAAATTAAGTCTTCTTCAGGAATAGGAAAACTTATCTTCTTGGGCACAATCAATTTCATCATGCCAAGTTGATAACCAATCCATTCTTAACAGTATGTCAAAGTCCTTTATAGCAAGGGTAATCAAGTTTGCGGGAAAGACGTGATCTCTGATGTATATTTTACAGTTTAGGTATATTATCTTACTAGCCAAAACTTCTCCTGAAGCTATATTTACGGTATAAGGTATATCTAGCATTTTAGATGAAATTTTGTAGAAGCTGCAAACTCAGGCAAGATAAATAAATGTGTAGATCCAGAATCAAATAATAATTGTGCAGGTAATCCTGAAATATAGATTGTACCTGTGACGATCGAGTCGGATAAGGAGAAAGCCAGAGTTTGAGTCTGTGGCCTAGAGTTTGAATCAGGCTTCAGTATCATTAGACAATCTTTTACAAAATGGTCTTTGTTACGACATCTAAAACAAGCTCTGATACTCTTACGATATTTAAAAGTAGAATGATGACCTCCACAACTTTGAACTTCATACCATTATCTGTTGACATTCCTTCTTCCTTTTTTTTCTTCTCAAAACTTCCCTCATGCCTCTTAACTTGCTCATAACGGTGTTTTTCCTTTCACGTCACTCCCGATCTTCATTAATATTTGGGTAAATAGCATCTGGGTCCCTCTAGTTTGGTCGTATATGCAAATAGGTCCCTCGAATATTTAAATGTAGCAAACTGGTCCTTTAGTTTGATGAAATATGCATATAGGTCCTTGGGCCGTAACAGACATTAGAACTCACTTTCTCTCTCCTCCCCTCATCTCTCTCTCTCTCCTCCCGATCGTAGCGCACGGGCGACACCGCGCGGCCTCCAGTAGCTGCGCAGCGTGTGCGAGGGCAGGTGTGGCCGGCGACGGGCCTCTCTCTCTCTCCTTCTGGTGGGCAGCGCACGGGCGACGCCGGCGGGTCTGGCGGTCGAGGCCGAGGGTAATGAGGGCGGAATGGAGGGATTCCATGGCAGGGAGGACGGATTGAGCAAGGGAAGTGTCGTTGCCAGTGAGGATCTCGTTGCCGACGGTTATGGCGGCGATCTTGTTCCAGGAAGGTAGGCCTGGACATTGGCGCGGGTCCAGACTAGGGCTCCGTCGGGATCGTGGACCTTGTCGACGCAGCAATCGGGGACGCCGATGGTGAGCTCGACGCCGATATTGGTGAAGGCGCGCAGGACAGAGGGATCGGCGTCGTATAGCTTGACGCGACCAACACCGATGGAGCGGAGGAGGGGCGCATCCTTGTTTGGCGACGGGAGGTTGTTGCCGAGCAGGCCGTAGTTGACGCCGACAAGGGAGGCGGAGGTGGCGCCGGCTAGGAGAAAGTGCCGGAGAAGGAGAAAAAGCGAAAGAAGCCCCTCTCTCTCTCCTCCTGATCCCGCGCACGCACGACGCCGGCGCAACCCGCTGGAGGCCGCGCAGTTATGCCCGTGGCCTACGATCGGGAGGAGAGAGAGATGCGGGGAGGAGAGAGAGGGAGGAGAGAGAAAGTGATTTCTAACGTCTGTTACGGCCCAAGGACCTATATGCATATTTCATCAAACTAGAGGACCAGTTTGCTACATTTAAATATTCGAGG
>KZ451969.1:1398964-1411785 GCA_002786265.1 Apostasia shenzhenica | reverse complement strand
GAGAGAGAGGGAGGAGAGAGAAAGTGATTTCTAACGTCTGTTACGGCCCAAGGACCTATATGCATATTTCATCAAACTAGAGGACCAGTTTGCTACATTTAAATATTCGAGGAACCTATTTGCACATACGATCAAACTAGAGGGACCCAGATGCTATTTACCCTTAATATTTTGTTCTGCGATCAACACCCTTCAATATAATTCAGCATAATCGTAAATTCTCATAACATTTGTCTGTTTTTTGAATATCCTTTCGAAGACCATCCTCGAACCTTTTTTACTTTTTCTCATGGATCAGCTATTAGATGACGTGCATAATTAGAAAGAGCAGTAAATGCAGCTTCATATTCCATGACAGACATGGAACCTTGCTTCAAATAAATGAAGTCACGTAATTTCTTTTCTTTGATAGCAGGAGGAAAATATTATTGGAAGAAAATAATCACGAAATCTTTCCCAAGGAACAGGTTTAAGATATTTAAATTTAGTATTGAATTAGAACTTTCACTATTTATGACCTTCACCGATCAACATATAAGAAGCAAAACTAGTCTTTTTCTCATCAGGACACTCAATAAATTCAAAAATTATTTTCAATCGATCGATCCATTCCTCTGCAGCCAGAGGATCTGGACCTCCCGCAAACTAGGGTAGTTTTTCCTTTCGAAAATGCATATACAATGCATCTCTGGAGATCATTGTATTATTCTCCCGATTTTCATTTATTTGGTTTTGTAGAGAATCAGCTTAAGATTCAATTTTCACCTGTAAACAATAGATATAAGTACATAAAACTAACACTTTATTTAGGAAATATTATTACATATCAGAGAAGTAGATTGCAAAATTTTCACAACTGGGTTTGAGTACACTAAGGTTTTGAATATGAGGCAGGGCTTGGTTCAGGATTCTCTTCCGGTTGGGTAAAAGGACTCTTGATGAGAGTTGACATCTCCTTAGTTTCCTTATAGGGAGTTGGAGTTGCAAAAGTTAACTCGAGGTTTGTTGGCTTTGAAAAGCTGCTTGAAGGTTTAGAGATGATAGGTAACGTTTGGTCTGTGTCCATCTGAGTTTTTCTTGGTTCTAACTCCACTAAATTATTTGGTGGCGAAATGTAGACCAATTATCTCGGTAATAGGCTTCCATGGCTAAGGCAATGAGTAGGTGATCCAGTCAAGGAATCTCAATCATTGAGGCATTGATTCTATCCCAATAAGAGGGTAAGGTAGTCAATATACGTTATTTGGCCTCCTCAGGGATGATCTTACTTCCTCGATAGTATCTAACCCATTCGAAAAGGAACCAGAGTTAATCAAGATTGGTTGCCATAGGGATGTTAAGCCTCATCTTAAACTCAATAAGGCGGGTGATTGGGTCTTTCCTGAAATCAAAGGCACAATATCAATGGGTGAGATAAAAGTTTTAAAGTAGGTCTAAGGTTACTTATAACCTAAGCTCTGATACCAACCTGTCACACCCTCATTTTAAGGACCAATTTTTCATAAAATAAGGGGAGACTTACAGTCAGAATCACAGAACAGATTATAAGAAAAATGCATCTTTATTCATCTCATAATAGGATTACATAAGTTCGAACACTAAGCAGATCACCTAGAGTACTCTTAGATTAGAAAACTAAGAGGTAAAGTAATTAAACTGGATAAGGGTAAATATCACTGGGACCATACGGGATATAGGGAAATATCTTTCCTGGGATTTTACAATCTTCTCCTAGCAACAGATTATTTACTTGAAAAGCAACAGTCAGTCACGAAGATCGAGTAAATGACCTCCACCTTACCAGAGGCCAGGTGAGGTCTTATAGCTCAATTTAACAACAGATCAGAATACCAGATTAACTTGTAATATGAACTTATCACCTTACAATATTATCATGTTTCATACTATATATATATATATATATATATATGTATAAATCTTATATTGATGAAGGATCAGAATCTACAGATATATGTCACCGGTGTAACAATAGAACTAGCAGATACGTCACTAGTGTGATAACAGATTTATCAAATACGTCACCAATGTGAGATCAGAATAACATGATGTAGGTACGTCCCCCACACGACGCCACGCCTCCAGAAGGTGGTTCGTCAACCACCGGGATCTCAGCGCATCATAATATCATATATCTCAGGATACATAAATTCAATGTAAACCAGTATAAAGTCAAGCAGAATATGCAGAATATGCAAAATATAGCTCACAGATTATAATTGATATCATTTTATAAATTAGTTATTTTAATTTAATAATCACAATATCCTAAGTTCAGTGAAAATCGCTTACCTGGATGAGAGACGGTATTAGTTTGCTGGTGAATGACGTCTTCTCTGATTAAGTTCAATATGAATAATCAATATTGGGTTTAATAGTTTAAAATATTGACTTTAATTATATAGGCTAAATAGGTCAGATAAGCCAAGTGGGTTAAAATTGATCAAACTAGTTCAAATGGGTCACACTAAGTTAACTTGGGTCAAGTTGAGTTAGTTCAGGTTAATGGGTCAAATGAGTTAACTTGGGTCAAGTTAAGTTAGTTCAGGTTAATGGGTCAAATGAGTCAAATGGGTCAACCGGGTTGACTCGGGTCGAACGGGCTGAATCGGGCCAAGCGGGTTGACTCAGGTCAAATGAGTTGACTCAGATGTAATGGGTCAATACGGGTTATCTTGTGTCAAATGTGTTAACTCAGGGTTAATGGGTCGACACAGATTTATCGGGTTTGATACGGGTTAACTGAGACAAACGAGTTAACTCAGGGTTTAATGAGTCGACACAGATTTAATTGAGTTAACAAGAAAAAACACCAAATATAATTTAAACTTAATAAAACCAGAATTCTTACCTAGCAGAGTCTCATCGCTGGAGGACAGGCGCATCAAGATGGGTGAATTTATTAGGGCGGGACCGTTGGTGGGTGGTAGTTGGTAGTTAAAGAGGTAAATTTAAGGGAGCTGTTAATTCCTCCCCCCTCTTACACCCACCCCCCTCCTGCCCCACCCCACTCCCCCCACCCAAATTTACTATTTTACCCCCACTTATTTTAATTAATTATTATTCTTTTATTAAATTTAATTTTTATTTTTTAATATTTTTTCTACTTTATTTATTTAATATTCTTTAGATCCTTTTTATCTTTTTATTTTTAATATTAAATATTTTATTATTAGATTTATACTTTAAATTTTTTTGTCTTTTATTTATAATAGTTTTTGATTTACTTATTTTTTGTCTTTTATTTTTATTTTTATTCTTTCTTGATCTAAATATCCTAAAATGGAGATTACTTTAAAAAATATATGTAATAATTCGCCTTAAAACAATATCTATAATAATCATATTAATATTACTTTTGAATCTCAATATAAGTATATTGTGGTCTGATAATTCTAAAATAATTATTTTAATAAAAAAATATATTTAATTGAAATCTTCTCCTCTGCCTTTTCTCTCACCTCTCATCACCAACGGTTCCACCCTATTAAATTACCTCTGCCACTACCAACTATCCCCACCAACGGTTCCGTCCTAAAAATTTTGACCCATCTTGCGGCTGCGCCTTTCTTCAGCGATTGATACTCTTGCTGGTAAGAATTTTCTGTTTTATTAAGTTTAAATTACATTCGGTGATTTTTGCTTGGTTAACTCAATTGGGTTTAATTAGTTTTACCCCGATAAATTTGTGTCAACCCATTTTAAACCCTTGAGTTAACCCATTTGACACAGTAACCCTTAATCAAACCCGATAAAATCTGTTATTGACCCATTAACACTGAGTAACACAAATAACCCAAGAATAAACCTCATATCGATCCAGTAACATCTGGAGTTTAACTCGTTACATCTGAGTTACAACTCATTTGACTTGAGCAACACGTTTGGCCCGATTCAGGCCCGTTCGACCCCGCGGCCCCAAACCCAGTTTGACCCATTTCAACTCATATGACCCATTAACCTGAACTTAACTTAGCTTGACCCAAGCTTAACCTGGTCTGACCCATTTGAATCTGGGTTTGAGACCAATTTTAATCCACTTGAGACTTATCTAACCTATTTTAGCCTATATAACTAAAGTCAATATTTTAAACTATTAAACTCCAATATTTGATTATTCATATCCGAACTTAATCAGGGAACACAATCCACCAGCAAACTCAATACCGCTCACCAATCTAGGTAAGTGATTTTCACTGAACTTAGGACATCGTGATTATTAAATTAAAATAACTAATTTATAAATAATATCAATTATATTCTGTGAGCTATATTCTGCATATGCTGATTTTATGCGACATTCTGTGGGTTATATGCCGAGATTATTATACTGGTTTATATTGAATCCTGTATCTTGAGATATAAATGATATTATGATGCGCTGGGATCCGGTGCGTTGAATGAAACCACCTTCTGGACGCGTTGGCGTCGTGTGGGGAACGAACCTGCAATCCTTAGTTTTTTCTGATGTCACACTGGTGGACGTATCTAATAAATCTTTATCGTACTGGTGACATATCACGCTACTTCTGTTGTCACATGGTGAATATATTCAGTAGATTTATGATCTTTCATCAATATAAGATTTATACATTTAATATATATGCATAATATGAAAACATTGATAATATTGATAGGTGACAAGTTGATATTACAAGTTAATAATGATATTATGATCCTGATTTATTAAATGAGCTAATAAGACGCCTTACTTGGCCTATGTAAGTGGAGGTCGTTTATTTGGTCTTCGTGAACTACATTGCTTTTTCGCAGTATAATAATCTGTGCTAGGAGAAGAACTACAAAAATCCCAGAGGAAAAGGATATTTCCCTACATCCCGTATGTCCCACTGATATTTCCCTTATTCAGTTTAATTACCTTTACCATCCTCAATTTTCTAATCTAAGGTTACTCTAGGTTGACCTGTTTTAGTGTTTTCGAAACTTATGTAACCCCTGTTATGAGATGAATAAAGATGTCTTTTTTCTTATAATTTGTTCTGTAAGTCTGTCTGTAAGTCTCCCCTTATTTTTATTGAAAAATGGTCCTTTAAATTGAGGGTGTGACAGGTTGGTATAGAGCTTAGGTTATAAGTAACCTAGACCTTACTTTAAAACTTTTTATCTCACCCATTGACATTGTGCCTTTGGATTTCAGGAGAAAGACCCCAATCAACCGCTTTATTGAGTTTAAGATTGAACCCTAACATCCCCTATGGTGGCCAATATTTACTAATTCAGTTCCTTATTTGAATGATTTATTATACTACTGAGAAAAAAAAAAAAAAAAAAAGAAAAAAGCCACACGACACAGAATATTTTAAAACCCATATCTGGAAGAACAAAAACCCTACTTGGGTTCGAAGCTTAGCATCAGCCACCTGAATCGAAGGTTGAAAGTTTGATCAAAGAATAGAATGGAGTTTAGAGGAAATCTTTCTGCGCAACGTTCTGGAAACCCTCTTCCTCTTCCTCCTTATCGTGCGGCCACATTTCACTATCACCTGAGGTCAGCTCCAAGATCCCGGAAGAAAAGAAGAAGGAAATAACACAAAAGAAAAACTTAATTACGATTCCCGAAACTAGTTTTGAGATACTATAGAAAGAGAATTTTACTTGTACGCCGAGTCCGTAGGCAGAAGTAGCTGGAGATCCGCTTTCCTGTAGGGTTCCAGTTTTAAGTTCCTCTTGAGAGGGGTTAGAGAAAGGCAGGCCGCCCGCGGCGGGTAAAGGACTTCGGAACTGCGGACGGGCAAGGGGAACTTTCCCCCGGAAACAGTCCCCGGGCAGAGGTCCCGAAAATGAGGCCGAATCGGGGCTCATTTGCGTTTGGGATCCCCACGTTCTTTCCTTCGGGAACCGAGGCCGGCCTCTGCTTCTGGAGGATGGTTTTAAGTTCGGATGGCGGAACCCCTCCCGCTCCTTGCGGCAAGACGCGGCCGTTCATCGGAGAAGGACGGAAAGCCCTCTGCAAATCGAAAATGTAGGAAGGGGAGGGCGGTGAGAGAGAGAGTTGTATAGACGACTGGAATGGTAGCCCGTTTGCAAGAAAAAGGAAACCATATTTGAATTGCAGATCGGCACGCCTTGATCCCAATTAATTATGGAATTTTTACTTAACATTCACTATGAAAACTATAGGCCTTTCGTTTGATTAAAATAATTTCTTTTTTTATATTAAAAATTATTTCTTTTACTGGAATGAAAATTTTATTTATAGTATGCATCTTATAAAATAAAAATATTTAATATTAAAAAATTAAATTACTTTTTTATTATATATTTATAATAGTGAGTTACTTATATTATTGACATAAAATATGTTACTTTTTTAAAAATTTAAATTTATTTAAAAAGATAAAATAAAATTATTTTTATATTATAATTTGAATTAAACTTTAAATAAATAAGAATAGTGATAGAACAATAAAAATTTTTATTTTAATATTAAAAAAATATGAGGAGATGTGATATATGCTTTAATAAGGCAATTTACACTCAGGTCCTATTAGAACTTAATAACAGTTTCATAATTTTTGAGAATTAATCAATATCCGAATTTTTGAGTTTTAATAAATTATTAAATAGATTTTTTATTTTTTTATTTTTAAAATTTCATTTTTACCTCTGCCCCTCTCTCTCTCTCGATCCCTATGCCACACGCGAGGCACGCGGGCCGTCGACGGCGCCAGGGATCAGTAAGAGGAGAAAAAGGGATAGAAGGAAAATAATAATTTTAAAAAAAAATTAATAATTAAAAAAATAAAAAACTCATTTGCATTAATTATTAAAACTCACGGAACCCGTATATTATAATTTTAAAAACCGTAGGATCTGTTGCCCCGTTATTAAATGTTAAAACTCCCAGAAAACTGGGATATAATTGTCCTTACTTTAAATTCTAATATTTCCCCACATTGTATATTTAATATAAAATAAAAATGTAATTTTAATAATTAAAATTATATCAGGTAAAATTACCTCGAAGAAGACTTAGAATTAAATGCAAAAATGTGAATTTTGGAAAAAGAGGATTATTTGACTCGCAGAATTTTGGGGTCGTTTAACATCCAATTTCAATTTTTAAAATAAGCTAAAAATTAGAATTTAAGCTAAAATAATTTTAAATAAAATGAAAACTCTTTTCAGGTTTCCAAATAAGTACTTTTTAGTTGATAAAATATTTAATCATCCTTAAATTGAGCAAATTATTTTAAAAAATAAAATAATTTATATCAAATTCTCAATAAACTCGATCAATATTTATAATTAGTTTTTTCACAATTTAATTCAATTTATTCTCATCATATATACACCTTAAAAAATTAGTATATTTTTATAAAAAATTTAAAAAGTGATCATATTCAAACTTGGGATAAACCCCAAAGTGAAATAAGTTCAATCTACCCTTTAAATTAATTTATAAACCCCAGAAATTTAAAATTAAAATTTAATTAAATTTGACTCCATTCCAATAATAATCATTTTAAAAAATCCACGACATGTTGGCCATGTTTGATTCAACTTTTTTCTTAATAAAAAAAATATTTTTCTTTTTATTTATATTTATAAAAAAATATTCTTAATATTATAAGTGTTTTAAAATTTTTCTTACTTCCGAAGCTCCGAGAACAACCCGGAGTTCAAAACCTTCCATGAAAAAAAAACATAAAATGTAACAAAAAGCTCAAATTTGGCCGATACATTCATTTGATTCTGTTTTTTTAGAAAAATAAAAATAATTCAACTTCAAATTAAAATAATGAAACATTGAACATGTATTATTGTATTTAATAATATATATAATATATCCTGATGTATTTTACATTCCTATAAAAATATAATATGCATGATATTTTTATATTAAAGGAAGTATGCACCTATAACTTCATAATTAAATGTGAATTTATAACATTAATAAATGTTTAATATAAAATAAAAAAATAATCATAATCATATACACACACGCATGAGTTAATTTGATAAACAACTAATTTCATCTCAATTCAAAACGTATAACAATATAAGGTCAACCTTCAGTTGAGCTGATCACTTAATCAAAGCAGAAGCTGTGACAAACTCTAATCGAGAGAAACTGAAGAATCAATTATCGGGAATATTCCAAGAAAAAAATATTCTCATCGACCACCAAAGTTCGGCCCTAACAAATTTCATAGCCCGGGTGACGGATGAATTGTCTTCATATTTGAAAAAAGAGATGTTCCTGGAATATTATAATTTCCGACCCAGGTCCCTGAATTAAGGGTATTTATCACGCAGGTCCGTGTTTTTTAAAAGTTATCCTACAAGTTCCCTGTTCGCCAAAAAAAATTATCCATGCAGAGTCCTTCCTTTGTCTTGAAATAAAATTTCAAATTAGAGATCCCCAATATTGACCCGCTATCGTTATGTTTCCTTAAACAATATTTCTGAAAATTTAGTAAATTTTTACAACTATGTCTGCTATTTTTTATGGTCATGGATGCTTTTTGTCACAATTTCACAATTTTATAAAAGGGCAGTCTGTTTCTGAGATCTATATATGTAGATCGTCAGTCATCAGGGACTTTGTTGATGATATATTACCCTGGCCAAAAAACATAATAGACAGGGTGTCAGTGTTTGCAATGTCTGTGTTTATTGGTCATCACCTAAAGGCTTTCATTCCAAATTAATTACTGACAAAGAACTTCTTGTAATGTTTGATGCTCACGCTACAGTAAATGAGTTTGATTATACACTTGTTTGTTGAATGTGAAGAGACTTTTTTCAAAGTCAGTTGGGACAATCAATGAGGAGAGCCAGTTAAAGGTACAGATGTTACAGATTAGTACCATGTAAGAGTTTGGGACACTCCTATAGTAACCATGGAATGAATGTTTGGCGAAAAGTTTGTAGACCAAAGATATTGAATGCAGAAAGGCGATGTGGGGATACAATTAACATTCAAACAGTATATGTTAGTGATGATAGATTAGTGATTTTTAGGGTAGATTTCTGAATCCGAAGATCGGGACTAATGTGTGTTCTGATTTTAAAAGATGATTATTGCTACCTATCCCTAACCAGTTTATAAATGAAAGACAATTATGCAATGACTGATGATGGACTTTCCAGCGATTTTAGATGTCAGACAGAAATATTATGACAGAATTACTGTTGGATTCAACAGTAAGATTCTGATATATCTGATAGGGAAAAGAAGAAGTTGGGAGTTGGTATTAATCACTGGTATACCATATGAAGAAAAATGATTATGGAAAAGTGAATTAAAGAAGCGGACATTTGTTTGACGTAGTTAACAGCATCTGAGAGAGGTCATGAGAATGAGGTGATACATGAAGCTCCTCTCCTCAAGGGGAGAGAGGCTCCAAAATCAATTTAACTGAAAATATACCGTTGACCTAGTAAGCCTTAACCTGCTACTCTATATTACGTATACTATGGACATGTTCAGCAGATGGTTGCCAAGTGGAGGCTACATGCCTCTAACTAAAAGATATGGAATAGAGGGCATCAATAGCTACATTAAACACTTTATAGAATGACAATTGGAAAGATATCACAACCATCAGTATACTGGATCATACGAAGGACTTTGATGCCTAAATAAATATGCATTCTTTATTAAATTATATTGCCTTCTGAATTGTGTCTCAGCTAAGGGTTGTGAACCCTAAGATGAAATTAGACTTTTTGATGCGGCCAATACTGCATTGCTGCAAGAAGGAATACTCAGTCTTTAGTTGTCATGGAAGGTCCTGATGTGAAAAATTTCTTAGATAGCTGATGTTGAGAAGTTGCGGTCTACCCATTTCAGCTTAGAAGCCTTATGGCCCCATCCAGAAAATGATCAGTGGAGTCAGATACTAAAATGAATAGGAGAAAATCTCTCAATGGAAAGCTTCAAATTGTATTCCAATCGAGATCACGAATGCCACATAAGTTCATGATTTTTCTGCGTGCGACAATTATCCACCATCACTCTACCACTTAAGCAAGAGTACCAACTTTTTCAAGAGGCCAACAAACCCGAGAGTATCTCATCTTCTTACAACTTGATACCCATCACCCCTCGCCCTAAGAAAATTAAGAAATAGAGTCTGGACTAAAAGTCACAAGCTTCTCAGTACGTAAAATATGCTTTTACCCTAAATCTTGGTGTGATATAGAGAATCGCGTTAACCAAGCCCTTCAACTAGCATGCGGTCGCCGATCTTCAAAAACCTTAGTGTACCCCATAATCCCATTGGGAGGGTTGTAGACATATGTAGAGAATATTTTGCACTTTACTTCTCTAGCAGTAATATTATTTCTAAATAAGAGTGTTAGTTTTATGTGCTTATATATATTATTTACTAGGTGGCAAAATAGAATCTCAAAGCTGCATTCTCTACAAAATTCAAACAAATGAAAATCGGCGAGGAATAATACAATGATCTTTTTAGAGAGTCCTATATATGCCATTTTTGAAGGAAAAACCACCCAGTTTGTGGGCAGGTCCCGATCCTCTTGCCCACGGAGGAATGATCGACGATTGGAGAATAATTTCTTGAATTTATGAGTTGTCCTAAGGACAAAAGACTGGTTTTGCTTCTTTATATGCTGACCGGTGAAGGTCGTAAATGGTTGTAAAAGTCCCAACTCAATACTAAATTTAAAATATCTTAACATATTCTTTGGAAAAGATTTCGGTGATAATTTCTTCCAAACATATTTTTCTCCTACTATTAAAGAAAAGAAATTACGTGACTTCATTCATTTGAAGCAAGGTATCCATGTCCTGTCAGGAATATTGAAGCAATTTACTGCCTTCTGATTATGCACATCATCTAGTAGTCGATCTATGTTGAAAATTAAAAAAGTTTCGAGAATAGTTCTGCGATAAGGATATTTAAAAAACCAGAACAAATATTTTTTGAAGATTTACCGACTATTCTGAAATTATATCCAAAGGACGTTGATCGCAGAACAAAATATTAATTGAAGATCGGGAATAAATGGCCGTGAAAGAAAAAAATGCCGTGATGAGCAAGTTAAGAGACGTAGAGAAGTTTTGAGAAGAAAAGGAAGCGAAGAAGGAATGCCAACAGATAGTGGTATGAGGCTTTGTTGGCAAATACTCAAAAAATAGGTAAAAAAGTATAATAATAAATTTTTATTTATTTTTAAATTTAAAACTTTATATCATATTCAACACAAATTCTAACCTTTTAAAAATAGTCTTATATCTCACTTTCTAACACAAATTTCAATTCTTTAAAAATCAATTTTATTTCACCATCCTACACACATCCTAATATTAAAATAATTTTTTTGTTTTTCCATCACTCTATTAAAATAAATTTTTTTTTCTTTCCTTACCCAACTTTTTATCCTCCAAACCAAACAAAGCCCGAAGTGTTTTAAAAGCAGTACCAGCAGCTTGTTTTAGATGTGGTAACAAAACCACTTTTATGGAAAGATTATCTAACTGATACCGAAAGCCTGATTCAAACTCTAGGCCCAGGACTCAAGCTGGGTTTTCTGTTATCCGACTCGATGTCATAGGTACATCCTATTATTTCAAGATACCTGTTACAAGTATTATTTTGATTTCTGGATCTACATATTTATATGCTTGCCTGAGTTTGCAAGTTCTACAAAAATTTATCTAAAATACTAGTCATACCTTACCGTAAATACAGACTTCAGGAGAAATTTTGCGCTAGTAGGGATAATATACCCAAACTGTAAAATATACATCGAGATCACGTCTTTTTCTTGCAAACTTGATTGCCCTTGCTATCAAAGGACTTTGACATACTATTACAGAATGACTGAGTTATCAAGCTTAAGCATGCTGAGATTGATTGTGCTGCCCAGAAGATTAATTTTTTTTATTTCCTGAAGAGACTTAATTTTTTTCGAAGGAAAAAATATGTTGTAATCTTTATATCTTTGCAGAATTAGCTGCGCGAAACTATAAGTTGTTAAGGAAAGGATGGTTCAGTCGATCTGCCGTGAGCTTATTCTTAGGTGCTTACTTGGATCCTGACACACAGTGCCAAAGGATAGCGTGACTACAAACCATGAATAGATGCAAATAAAAATTGTAGAGAACTTCACAGACGTTTTCCTCATGAAGAACTTCTTGTATCTACGCTGTCCTGATCGCACCGATCCTAGCGCAAGCGTGAATCAACCTAATAGTGAACTTATTAACATATGAAGTGGAATCAGTGCACCAACATGGACGTCGCCTGCGTAACGAGTGATTCGCTGATGTGGTATACTTCCCACACAGTGGCCGTAGCGTATCTACTAGCGAATGAATCCCTATCCCGAATGGCAACTTTAAAGAGCCAAGAAAAACTGAAAAGACAATATAAGAGATGCTTTAATTTAAAAATTATTAGACCTAGTGCATCTCCTATGGTGCTACTCTATATTGTCAAGAAAGAAAGATGACTCTTTAAGATTATTATCGGATATCGGGAGCTGAAAAGATTATTATAAAAACAAATACCCATTACCCTAGAATAGATGATCTTTTTGTATCAGTTTGAAGAAAATGCTAAGGTATTTTTCAAAAAATTGACTTACGACCTCGACTCATCATCAACTACATTGCGAAGAGGAGGAATTTTTTTTCTTTTACAATATGGATAATTTTATCATGTGTCGAAAAGTGCGGTGACTTCCAACAGATGGCTTTTTGTGTCGATAATATGGAGTTGAAAGCGACCACATTCATCTGGTAGATGTATGTGTAGTCATACGTTTTTGAATGGTGATCACCAATGCTAGTCTCCTTTCTTGGT